>BMAO01028251.1:164551-343682 GCA_019973975.1 Trichonephila clavata | reverse complement strand
TTTTTTATTTTTATCCAAAATAATGCGGAAAAATGACCACACATATTAGATTATTATTTTCAAAAGTTATTTTTAATGGAATTGTTATGAGAACTACCATCTACAAAACAAAACAGAATAAAATTAAATCAACATGTGTGAAAAAAAAACTATTTTCTAACAAATATGGTTTATTTTCCCCTACTTTGAAAGAAAACTGTTCTGCATTCATTAAAAATTCGAATCACATATGAATATGAAAAAAAGAAAATCTTGTAAACATTAAGAATGTTTTACGAAAATAATTAAAAAAGAGGCACTAACAGAAACTGATAGAGAAAGGTATATTCAATATTTTCCTTATTCTGAACCAGTTTCATTTTTCATTTTGATTTAAACCATGCAGAGAATTTTCAAAATAGTTCCACAGTAAAAAATTGATTAGTTTCTTGCTCGTTGAAAGTACATTAGTTGATTACTTTCTTGCTTGGTTTCTTAGCTTTCTTATTTCAAAAAAGTATGTGACGGATCTATCCGCGACTATATTAACACCTTGGGGACTCTTCTAGGGAAAAATAAATTAATTCAACCAACTTTCGCCGACCAAGAAAGCGTGATTATGTAAATGAAGTATATTATATAAATTCTGTTTTCGCGAGTTTGTGAGTTGGCAAGTTTAAGTTGGCAAGTAGGAGTTAACATAGAGTCTGCGCGTTAGCTGTTAGTTGAAGATTGAAAGATCGTGGAATTATTAAGAGGTCGTGGAGTTGTCCAGGAAAACGGATTACACCAGTGAATCCAACGACATTGATCAATCCCGATAAAGATCATCTGCAAGATTCCAATGTAGGATCCGATGCATAAAGAGTACAGGCATCGTGAGCTTGATTAATTAGAAATTAGCTTATTAGTGTGCGACGTAGTTATATTTGAGCGTATTTAAGCTGTCTTAGATTCAGTTGAGGGTCCGTAGTAGTAACCTCGTGTTATAGAATCTCACCTCCGCGCTCTACTATTTAATCGCCTATCTTAATTAGATTGTTATTGTATATGATTGATATTTTGGTAACAATAAATTAATTAGATTGAAATCATGTCTGATGATCATTCAGTTTCTCCCACAGTTAGACAAGGGAGTTCAGAGTCAAGCAGGAACCGACAGGTATTAGAAGTATGCAAAAAGAATCTCTGTTTTTACTTGAGAAATTAATTTCTTTGCTAATAATGATAAAATCATATTTTGTAGAGAATATTGGACACTTGGGTTTTTCTTTTGTTTAAATTCCATTTTTCAATATAATTATATACTGATATGTAATCAATGGAATTGTGGCATTCTCTTTTACTTTTATAAATGAACAATAAACGTGATTGAAATAAAAGCTAATTCTACAATTTGAAAAATTATTAAGCCCTTAATAATAATTAAAAATGAAAAATTATAGTTATGTTAATTTTAAAATTGCAATCATATACAATTATTGTGTTAAAAATAAGATAAATTTCAGTAAAAAGATCCCACACATACAAAGTCATTAGATTTGGAAGTATTTACATTGTTTTACGAATATAACTCTATGATGCAACGAGATTAATAAAAAAATTTGTCTTGTTTTGCTACATAATGTAAATAATCTCAAAGAAAAATGTTGATAGTTACGAAAACCTTTAATCATCAAACTAATTATTTTTATATTAAATAAACAAGATTCTCATAAAAACTAAATAAAACGCAAAATAAGTTTTTCATATAAAAAAATTCTTATTTTTTATACTTTTTTTATTGTTAAGATGGTTTTTTTAAAAAAAAAACGAGATTTTTTTCTAACAAAAGTTTTCCCCCTGTTAAATGTATCTGGGTGGATTAATTTTTGATAACTAAGAGACAATAAAATCCCAAAACATTATTTAATATGGTTTTTAGTCAATATTTTGTGGTAAAGGTACCATTTTAAAATGTCTTCAAGATTAGTCTTTTTTTTATCTACTCCAATACATTTAAACATTATATCGTTTATCTCGACAGGAAACAAATTAGGAAAGATGCTGACAGTCCATTCAAAGTCGGATGTACTTTGTTTTATGTATTTTTCATAAACAGTGGCTAATTCAAGGGAGGGACGACCCCTTCCCCTTCCCAGAGCTCTTTATTTTTTCTTCCAACACCTATTTGTTCTAATTTTTTTTTAAATGGTACGACAACACAAAATTTGTTTAGCCCCCACCCCTTTCCTCCTTTTTAACCAATTTTCATCACTCTTCATGAATAATCACAAACTCATGCAAAAAGGAAAGTCTGCTGTTCGAATCACGTAGGCGATATACAGTGAAAATCGGTTAACACTAAACTGAAGGGACTGAAATATTTTTTCGAATAAAAAGAATTTCGTGTTAAAGGATATTGCTAAAAAAACATATATCAACAAAATTAAGTTTATTCAAAAGTTTATATTTTAGTTTATTTCAAAAAAATTTGAAATTTTTTTTGAAAAACAAAACATTTATTGAGTTTTTGGAAAATAATTTAATGCTTTTCTTTGCTTTTTTTGGCATCAAGTTGTCAACAAATTGTTCGATATCGTTCATTTTGTTATTTATTTCACCATCGGAATGTGCGTCTGCGCATACTTTTCATGATGTTCCTCATTTCGGATGATGTGAGAACATGAGCTGCGTTATTCATTTAATTTTCATCGACGGAATCTGCATCAATGATATTTTTTGAGCTTTGAAAAAACTCCAAAAGTCTTGGTCTGCCATAATTGAGGCTGTACACACATTACCATTATCTACTGCAATGAATTCTTCCGATAATACAATAGGACAGTCCAATTCGGCTGATGTTTTCCGTATTTTGTTCATCCCCAGAAGGAAAATCTTCGTATTAAGTGATTTTCGTTTTGTGTTAAGAGATAAAAAATGCATGAATATACATAGTAGTTTGTCAGGGCCGTTGTATTATTTCGTGTTAACCGATATTTCGTCTTAAGCGTTTTCGTGTTAAACGTATTTTACTGTATGTTGCTGCAGTTGAGAATGCTTAATACAGCTTTAGGATACGACATTGCTAAGCCTAAATTGATTATTTATTAACATCATATTGTAAAGTAACACGATGACTATTGGCTATTCGAAATTCCATGATATAAGTTGAAAAAGGATCCGACGGGACATTCTAGGACAAGTATAATTGTTGAGGATCTTCCATTGATAAGTAATATTTAGTCTGGATAAATTACTTAGGTCGAATTTTGATAGTGATTAGACAGTCATAATGTGAAGAGCATGTTTTAAGAAAATGACCCTTTGTAATTAATTCAAAGAAAAAAGTGTCTAACAAATGTTTTGAGCAGATTCATATATTTAGTTTTAAGAACTTACACATATTTGAAAATTCAAATATGTAATTGACATTTTATTTTCAAAATAATTCCCCTTTTTAAATTTTCACTAAGATCTGTGACTAATAAAATATTATCGATATAAAGGATTGGGGAAAAACTTTCCCTGAAATACAATGAATTCTATGAACAAGTTCTACTTTGTAAACAACAACATTGAGTGGAACCCTCACTTACTTCCGGTGTAATGTTAATCTATGGGAAAACATCGAAATTCAACTGAGTTTTTCAAACTTTTAATGCAAGTTTTTAAACTTTTTTTTGCCCTATATGGATAGAAGATGATCTGTAGATATCAGATTCATGATTTTATAGTATTTATTTCAGTATCTTTTCTAAAATACCTTATTAATTTTTTAGCTCAAAGTAATGGAGATTTTGCATTAACCGGAAGAAGAAAAGGGTACTAATGACTGTAGCGCCCCCATAGTAAGCTTTACGGTAGAACTAGTCCATATCATTCGTGAAAAATAGTAGGAAATTTAGTTTGTATTGTAATTTAGTTTCGAAGAAAATATTTTAGGTGTTAGTTCGTATTGCTGTCTATGTTAGATTTGCTGAACCGTTGTAGCCTAGTGGTCATTTTTATGAACTCCTGACCAACGTGTCATGAGTTAGAGACCTAGTGCCACTGAAGATCTTCAATGTAGCGAGGGTTATCCATGTTAAATCTATCATGACTTTAAGTCCTCATGTTGGCATGGTGTGGAAGTTAGGAGAGTGGGGTACCAGCTCAGGTGTCGTCCTCGTCATTTGACTATGATTCAAACTTGAAATGTCTGTCGCCAATAGCCCTTGTGTTACTTTATTATGTGAAGTTTATAAACACTCACTCACACTAGGTAGGCTGTCTTTGCATCACAGGATTAAAGAGCATTAAACAAATTATCAATCTAATTTGAAAGAATTTGTAAAGTGAAACCACACATCTCTTCAGAAAAGATTTCATAATTTGGAAAATGCCATTTAGATTTTTCTTAGATAAAAAAATAGCAAAATCTTTTTTTGGATCAAAACTTATAATTTTTGTTTTATTGGTAAGAACCGAAATAAAATTTCCTTTTTTGAGAAAAAAAAAAATCAAAAATGTTGAATTATAAAAATGTTTTTGCACTTTATTAGCATAACTTCACAAATTAATTCAACTGTTTTCTTTTCACGTAAAGTAAAGGACATTACTAATGCACACAAATGAGGTCAGGGAAATCAAAATAATCCAGGATTCATTCTCTGTTCAATAAATATTTATACATTACACTTATATTTTTATGCTAAAGAGAAAGTATGATAGACCAAAAGAATGCGGGTTTTTAGAAGTATAAATATAGGTGTGTTCCGACTTTTTTTTTTTGTCAATATGTCTTGCAATCACCATTTGAAGCAGCAAAAGGAACCTTGAACAGATAATGGAAAGGTAATGTAGCGTACATATTTGCCGTCAACTGTTTTAGCATCTGAGATTGTTTGATTAAGAAATATAGTGAACAAAAAAAAAAAAAATTTTAAAGACTTGATTCCAAGTTCTTTAAGTGTATTCTGAAGGTCAACTTTAGCCTCGCGAAATGAATTCTACAAGGTAAAACAAATATTTATAAATTGTCAGTTAATACATGAAAAGCAAATTTCATCACTATAACAACACCTTTCTGCAGATGAGTCAACATTGTCAGGCTGTTTATATTAGTACATCCAATTGAGTAAAAGGCCTCGCATTAAAAAATTATTATCGCGTACAATGCTCTGATGCGAGTCATCTTAATGAAAACATTTCAGGCTGATTTGTTTGAATTAACATTGTTCTAAAAATTACACGAGGACAACTGACGATGAATCTCATGAATGTAATGAGAAAAATATTAGTTATTTTTTATTTCAATTTTGTATTTAAGTAAAACAACCTAAATCATCCAAATCTTTAATGGCACCTTGTTTCGAACCTGCACATCGCGAGCTACAAAGGTTTATGACCAATGCCACCACTCGGTTATTGAAACCACTTTTCCAAATTAAAAATTCGAAAGTTAAGGAACAAGAAAGAAACCACCATTAACGTTAAAATAATTGTATTATAAAATAACTAACATGCTATACAAACACGTTTAAGTTGTGCAACGGTCTTCTTTTCTTCGAGTGGCCTTGGTTGCTAATTAGTCATGGTCGAAAACTTGTCCCTTGAATTGCTTCTGTCTTATTGACGTTGCACTATAAAGCAACATGAAGGCTGTTGACGGCGGACTTCACAATTTTAAGCCTTGGTCAAGTGACGAGGACGAGCTGTCACCTCCAGGGACATCTTAAGGCATGGGCCAGCTGGGTCCGTTCCCAGGGCCTCATTTTGCTCTCAATTCTAACTTAATAAGATCATGATCCGGATAATTTTAATGTGCTCAAATATATTCTCCAAAAAACAGGGTAATTTCAAACAGCGTCTCAAATGGTAAAAGTGGTATTATTGTGTGAGGACCGTTGTTCTTGTCTATGCCTGAGCCTTTCTTCATAAGCAATCATTCAACTCACTTAGTCGAAATGCGGCCATCAGTCGAGGCGATTTGTGATTAGGTTTTTGAGATTGTGGGTCGTGCACATTTATTTGTTTCAAATTACCGTTTCAACGAGTATTTGATAATGCATGCTATGTACTGTCTGCTTTTGAATATCTCAGGTAGGGCCTACTTTTGCATAGGGCCTCAATAAATCTTAAGATTTCTCTGGGTCCAGTGCCTCAAAGTGTCTTAAGTCGTCCCTGGGCACCTTCCTCCTCAACAGTGGCGTAGCTAGGTATCCAAAGGCTCTGGGGCAAAAAAATAAAGAAAAAAAGAATAAATACATGAAGGCCCTATCTTGGTTCAGTTTTATCAAGTAAAAGACTAAACTACATGAATACTTTAAATATACGAAGACACTTTAACATCAGCTCTTCAGAACATAGGAATATAAAGTTACATACTATCTGCATGTATGTAGGTTTATAAAGATGTAATAATAAGAATGCCCAGTTACTGAATGGAAGCGTATCGCACTTCCCCGTCACAAACCAGGGCTTCAAGACCCCGGGCTGGGCAAGGTCGACTCAGCCTTTCATCCCTTCAGTGTGTTGATAAATGATTGCCAAGCTTGTTTGTGAATTAAACACTGGGAGTTTCACGTCAGACTAACCACCTGACCGGAAAATCTGCTCATGCGCATCAGTGTCATAGGTCATGAAAACTAAGATGGGCATAGTAGACCTTGATCCTCTGGGGCTGTTGCGCCACATAGTTCGGTTTTGTTTATCAAATATGGCATTTTTCATAGAACTTCAAGTATATTTCTACTAAAAGTGTATAGAAAGATAAAAAATATAAACTTTTCAATAAGTAAACACTAGAAACAACGGAAATTTTTTTTGGGGAAATTCCCTTTGAGTTCAAAATTACTTTCAACCGAGTACATCAGCGGAAGATTTGAGCCTCGACAGATTCTTCAGCGTCACTAAGGTTCAAACTCATGATACCTTGGTCACGAACTTGTGACAATGACCATTAGGCTAACGTGGCCATATTTGCTTATGTTGAGCCATCGGATCCGGTTTTGGTGCTACTAAAGATCCGTCGTGTAGAGAGGTTGACGCAAGTTAAATCTGCTGAGGCTTGAATTCATCAAATGGACATAGATTACGAGTTTGAGGAATGAGATACCAGTTGTCATCTTTGTCACTAGACCATGGTTCAAAATTATGAAGTCCTTCGCCAATATCTCTAGTGTAACTCCGAAATGCAGAGTTTTTAAGCAATTAATAAATATTTAATTCCTTCTAAAAATCAATCATCTAGGCCAGTGGTGGGCATTAAATCAATCAGGATCGACCGGTGGACCGCCAAGCCAGTTTGGGGGAGGGGCGCCATAATTAAGACGTGCATACCGAAAGAAACATTTGTGGAACCCCGATACCAGTTAGATTGGATGGACCGCAACACCTTGAAAAAGTTAGAGGTAGCTTGTACCCTGGAAAAGTCTGCCTATTCCTGATCTGGGAAAATTATTAAAATTAGTCATATTTTTTCATCCAAACTTTATATCATGTTATTTTTTATTTAATTCTTTTTTTTATTAAAAAAGAAGAAATACGTAAAAAAGTAAAACTACATTTATGGCATTGTATAAATTTATGTTCATATAAATTTATTTTGGTTTTTAATTAATGGTCGCACACAGGCACTGCGAAAGCCATTGGCAACGGACATCGTAATTTTGAACCATAGTCAAATGACGAGGATAACACCTGAGCTGGCACCCCATTTCCACACAGCGCCAACCAGTGGACTTTCAGCCTTGACAAAATAAACGAGCATCAACTTCTCTACACGGAGGGTCTACAGTGGCACCGGGACTCGAACTCACTACTCTCAGGCTACAAGTTCATAACCTTGACTACTCGGCTATCACTTGGATTTGTTAAAATGTCAAATTAAAGCTGTGTAACAATCATGCATGCATTGACCTTGTAATTTGTTGTTACTAATGCCACCTATCTGACGTAGTCAGATCGCGGCCCACGAAATTCATCATGGCATCGGGCTAGATTGTACGCCTGTCGTTAGCCGTAGCTTTGAGCACCATGCAGGTGACAGTACAATTTGGCTCTGTTCAACCCCAATTTTGGAACACCTTGGGAGTGGTCAGGAGTCTCCCACCTCTCTTCCCTTTCCACCAACCTCACGAGAGGACATGCGGCTCGACGGCTATTTAGAGTACCCCCCTGCCACGAAGGCACTATACATTTACAAACATCCATGCCTTCTCCGGGATTCGAACCCAGGCCCTGCGGCACAGCACTATACCGGATTACGATCTAGTGATAAGGGGTGGCCATGGTAGCCTAGTGATTAAGGTCACGAATTCGTAACTGACGTGCCACGAATTCGAGCCTAGTACCGCTAAAGACGAGTGGTGTAGAAAGGGCCGATGAACGTTAAATCTGTCGAGGCTCAATGTCCTCTCGTTGTTGTGTTGTTAAAAGCTAGGAGAGGTAATGCCAGTTTGGGTGACGACCTCGTCATTTGACCATGGTTCAGAATTACGAGGTCAGTCACCAATAACCCTCGTGCAGCTTTTTATAATACGTAATATAACTCTCACTCACCCAGTGATAAGGCACTTTTAAGCAGGGATACTTTCCCTGATAAGAATTAATTAACTAATTACATTTTGCTTTCTGAAGTTTTCATTGTTCCATGCGATTGTTTATGCAAATCGAATTGTCAACCTGTAAAGAATACTGATCTTCAAAATTAAGAACACACTGACATATTTACTTGAATTTCTAAAAAGTATTAAACGAAAGGTAAAACTATAATGCTTCCTTTAGTCTACTTTTTTTTTTTGCATGAACGTGCGTAGGGGCGGTGCATTTAGAAGAAATGTTTAGACAGCTTTTCTTTCTCGCAATATTTGGCGAAATTCAAAAGCAAAAGCATTTAAAAATAAATAACCACTAACGTTTGAATAACAGAATGAGGCGGCGAATCATCGGGATATCTAAGAAGAGCAGTCTTAATTCAGATTTCTTGGCCTTAACCCCACAAATCGCATGGTGTTCAAAAGCTTGTGAAAAGTGAGGACGCATTTTCTTGATTTAAATCTCAATGAGCATGTATGGGATGATTTCAGGAGATTCTGAGAGGCATCACCAAATCGATCTATAGGAGTACACTAAACGACTGACAGATGTTCACTGAAGAATGGAAGCTTTTACTTCAAGAATTGTTGAATAATCAGATGTCGAGCATGAACAGATGATGCCACCCCAACTATTACAGCTAAGGAAGGTCCCACCTCTTAATAAGAGACTGGTTTGTTGTTCTCCCTCTTGGCTAGACAGTGTTTTGTACTAGTGTTAAAAAAGGTCTTTCCTGTTTTGTTCCATATATATATTGTATGTCTTCTATTCATTTTTTCATAACTATGCTTTCTTCATCTTTTAAATTTTCACTGTACCTCTATGAATTTATCTTCCAGTTGTTTTGTTTTTAAGAATTACAGCAAAATCAGAAATTGATTAAATTTGGCACACTAGCCTACTGTGTCTTAAACTAGGGGTTATGTGACATGCAGCTGGAGTCACTAAGAATTTTAGACATATTTTGTTTTTATTTATTATTATTAATAATAATTTGATTGTTTATTTAGATTTTCATTGGAGTATCAACCAAATCCAAAGAATATTGAAGAAGTACGTCCAGTGGTGTCCAACTATCATTCCAAGATATAAAAACATAATTACAGATAATCAAGCACATTCTTCCTATTGATACTCAACTGTTAATAAAAGGTGATGATCTCAAAATGACTACATTTAATAATCAGATTACAGTTTATGTATAATTTACAGTGTAATTACATTATATGTTTTTCATTTTGTTAATCAAAATTTCTATATCGTTGTATTCAAAATAAAAACTTATTGTGCATGTTTATTACTGCAAAAGAGAAGAATATACTGCAAATGGAACACATATAGATGTACCCAAGCATTGTGTAAATTTTGCACAATGCTTATGGGGTAAGATAAAATTTTTGTTCAAAAAATGGGGTTGCCACTCTGAAAAGTTGAAAAACCCCTGCACTAGTCTATAAGAATATATTTTTTTTTCTAATGGAGCTGCACATTGGTACTTAAGCCTTTGAAAACCTAGTACATTCCCTAGGAGCTGGTTTCACTTTTTAGCACTGCACCAATTACTGCAAGGAATTTTGATGCCCGGTTTCCTCCCCAGAGGGAGGCACCCGAGTTCTTGACGATGCAAGCCTGTACTAGGATTCAATTTTGCTGAGAGCATCCAAGCCAAACAGACACAATATAGATTTCTCAAAAAAAGTATTACAGCTGCAAGGCTGTAATTCATAAAAGATTGCTGCAGTTTATCTCAATTAAGTAATAAAAACCAACATGTTTAGATAAAAGAAAAAAAAATCGTAGGAAACTCATATTATTTAATTTTTGAAAATAGGTATTTATATGATCCATCCAAATAAAATTTTTGATATAAAAACAAGCAATCTGCTAGTGTGTACATAGAAAAAATAGATTTCTGAACATTAAATGGTCTTAGGAACAAACTTCTTGAAGAAACACATTCCACATACACACACATATATCTCTGCTTTAATTAATCCTTGTTTCCAAATGGGGTTCATTAACTAAAAAATTAATGCCAAAAAAAGATTGTAATTTTAAAAACTTGAATTGTATAAAAAAATACAGTATAAATTTTTTTTCAAAATTACATACGAGTGTGAAAGCATTATATAAAAAAAAAATTGTAAGTAAAAAGAAAAAAAAAACTAATACATTGCCAAAATTCAGTAGCAGAATTTTTATATGCAAAATTTTGGAATGAGCAAGTCACTATTTCCAGAATATGAGTAATTTTTACACATACTTTTAAGTTTTTCAAATAAGTAACAGCCTTGAAGCCCTAAGCAAATTTTTTTTTTCCAATAGCTTGTCACAGAAAAAATTTTTAAATAGAAGTTTTCCAGGGGGAGCAGTAGAAAATACGTAAATAACACATATTGATGGGTTCCAATATATAAGATTAAAAAAAAAAAAATTTGTTGAAGTTCTACTTGAGAGTTTATTATGTAATTTATAAATATAAAACTTCAAGAAATAAAATTCTAAGTCAAGTATAAAATGATTCAGAAAATATTTAAAATTAAGATTCCACTTACATCTAAGAATAAAAAATATACATAGCGATCAATTTTTAAATAAATCTTATACATTCTCTTCTATTATATAAAGAGTCTATTCATTAATTTTTTTCTCTGAAAATATTATTAAGTGTAAGTTGTTTTTGTTTATGAAATCTTATCTACACAAAACTCCAAAAAATTAACTTTTCCATTATTTGAACCAACAAATGTAAACTATTAAGAAATTATGAAAGAAACCAGCAAGTAATACATCTAAATATATATCAAATAATTTATTTTGAGATGCTTTCAATACAAAAAAATATTTATATGCAAAAGATACAAATTCAGTTCTATAACATATTTTTACATACATCAAACAATCTTTGAAAATATTAGAAATTAATTATGGCACTTAATGACTTGACAAAGTATAAAGAGCTTATTAAACAAAATTTGAAAAAAGACAAAACTAGCTATAAGAATGATAATAAATATCAACTAAAATATTTTACTGGTTTGTATAAGAAAATGCATATTACACAGTAATATAAAAATTTTAAATAAACCGATAAAACAATTCTGCAAGTATGGTGAATAGAATTGACATAAATTTTGCTTCATAAATCAAAAACATTCAACTTGCATTATATTTAAAAACATTTAACATTTACATTAGTTTCAATTGAGACATTATTCTTAAATTTTGCTTTAAAAACATTCTTATAAGAATTTCATTTGTTAAATGTAATAAGTACAATACCAATACAATATTTTGCTTTAAAAATGTTTAAAAATATTTAGTCCTATAAATATCTGCAAATGTACAAAACTGGAAATGCATAGTATATTAAGCAAAAAATTTTCTCGTAAAGACAATTTTAGAATACAGAAAAAAAACATTTTTTAAAGATTTTCATTAAATACTTAAACAAAATTGTTTCAAAAACACATTTGTTGTGACTACACATAAATACTTAGGACAGATTTAGCAGTACATAGATATGTTTTCACACACAACTCATGTTTGCTTTAATTTATATATGGAATTTTAAAACAGTAAAATTTTACATAATATCAACATAAAAAAAATAGTTTTTTTTAAAATATTTAACTAATGTTAATGCAAAATGTATTTCAAGTAACTTTTAAGAGTAACTTCATTACTTTTGAAGATTCAAAACTAATAACAGAATTGTTTACTTCGCAAAAAGAAGCATCTTTTTCTAAAGTGAAATTATGTGCCATGACAATCAAGATCAAGCCAAGTGAAATTATTGTTCTTATTAACGGATTAAAAATAATTATATGAGAAGATCTTTAACAACATAACAGGTTTCAAATGCATAACAAAAAACAATATAAAAATAATATTTCAAGCTCTTAATATTATTTCCATAACCTTTAGAAAGAGAGCTGCAACCTTTACTTGTTGATATGCAAGAAGAACTTGTAAAGCACCACACCGGTCAAAGCCATACCCAAAGGAAGCAGGAAGTAGGGTAACCAGCAACTGAAGAAGGCATGCCATCAATAATTACTGAAGTACACACCTGATAATATATAGATAATTCTCAAGAAATTATAACTGGAGTTTGATTTCCATTCTGTTGGATATACTCCATTTTTTAACAGTAAAATGTCTAAACTAAATTTATTTAAATTGAAATACTTAATTTTCTTATGTCTTGTGTTGGGCTCAAGCACATATTGCTGTATTTATATTTTTGTTTGAGTTAGAACCTGGCATTTTCTGTTCAGATGTAAAAAGTGAGGGGCAATGGATTTGTAAAATGTCTGTTTTAAATTTTATAAAAGGTTTTATTTAATTGTTTAAAAAACTTTCTGTTCAGATATAAAGAAATATGAATCAGCTTTACTTTTCAAAAGGTGAAACATCTATTAAACTTAGCAGAGATTTCAGTAAAATATTGGTTTGCTCCATCATCTTGTCTTTTCTATTTCAACATAACATACAAAAAACAAAAAAAAATTGAATATAATTTTTTTTATTATAATTTTTTTCCAATGTAAATTTTATTTTGATAATCTATGCAATAATTTTTATAATAAAACGTGTATATTTACTACCAAATTATGAAAACTTTCAATGGTAATCATTTATATTAATTAAAAATAAAAAATAAATTGAATAAATTATATTTTGAGTTTGAGATATAAAATTAATCAAGACTGTATCTTAGTATTTTTTAGAAAATTAAAATAAAAGTTTCAATTGTTTAATTATTTTAGAACATATTAATGATTTATTTTCATCTAGAAAATATCACAAATATCTAGGCAAATTTTATTTTTAAAATATAATTTCAAAACTTAACTGAATAAAAAAAAAACAGTAAGGAAACTATAAAGAATGAACTAACAAAAATGAAAAAAAAAAATATGTGGGTGTGCAGCCTAGAATCAACAAGTTTTCACTTCTTGATTGGATGTTATGTATATGTATAAATATTGAACAAACCCCCAGAATGTATTTTCTGTGATGCTAATGGCTGATGAAATAAAGTACAGAGGCTAAAAAGAGAGGTACATCCTTAAAACCATTGTAAATAACCATTTTTGTGTAAGAATTTATCTTAATAAATAAGATTATAAAATCTTAATAGAAAAGCATAAGAATGCATGCATGTCATAAGATTATGTGGCATGTAAATGTGATATCCCTTAAGTATAAAATTCACTCTAGTACTCCCGGCAAAATTAAATCATGGCAATATTTAGCATTAGGCAAAAGCTTGAATTAAAACGAATTCAAACTTTTGTAGCATCCAAATTTGGTAGTGAAAGCCACCACTAGATGGTGCCACTTTGAAATGGCTCTCATATTAGGGGACTTGCCATGTCTGTAAAGGCTTAGCTGCTAATATCCAGCTGATCAGAGGGGGAAAACATATATTTTCATGAATGTGTTATGAAGCAAAACAATTATTCAAATTATTGAAAATTTATCACAAACATCATTATATATTTCTGAAAAAAATATTACAATGTATGAACTTGGACACATCTTGGAAGAAGTAGCAGGACATACATCACTGCTTATTATCAGATTCATACTACTATAGAGAATTTAAACTTATATTCAATAATTTTTTGTAAATATCTATCATGAAATAAGATATTCTTAATTTTTAAATACTTCAATTTTATAATAGCATTTGTTCATAAGGGTATGAAAGTAAGCAGAAAATCATTCCAATTAAATAAACAAGTTAAAAGTAAAAAAATGTTAAAAAATTTATAAATATTTTTTTTATAATCGCATTAAGATTTAAATAGGAAAAGAACTGAGAAAGAATAGAAACAAATGAAAAAAAGTACTTACATACAAGTTGAAAATTGTGCAATAACAAGAATATATCTTCTTTTATGTATACAATAATTTTATTTGCATTTTTATCAAACATTATTATCAAATCAACAGATCACTAGATATTTTTTTTACTGAAAACATTACAATCTAAATTAACATAGTACGATAAATATTTATAAAGGAAATGTTTCTTCTACGTAAGTTTAAAGAAAAAGAAAATAGTACATACCAACTACTACTGTCATTTGCCTAAAACATAAAAACCATATTATAAGAAAATAGTGTCTCAACTAACAGAAATATTACAGTAAAAATATAATAAATTCAAAAGTAAAAAAAAAAATCCTACAATTAAAACTTTTTTTCACAATTCCTGAAATTATATATATAAATTAAGTATTCTCTTTAAAATTTTCTTAAATTATTAAGAGATAAAAAAAAAATAATACAAACTACTTACTTTAGGCTTTTCCTTTTGATCTTCCTAAAAAGAAAAAAAAAATCAAGCAATTTAAAATAACATTCTTTTGGAAATTTGATAACAAAACTTGATAAAATTCAAAATAGAATAAAAGTTTCAATTTTAAATACCCATTGCTGGTCATAAAATTGCAATACCATGAAAGAGGGATAACACAAACAAAATTCAACTTCCCATGAAAGGAAGAAGATGCTGGGATAAGCAAATGATTAACATTTAAGAGCAATCAAACAATGCAGGGAGGTGAAACGGCAGTTCAAATTCTGGATAAAAAGACATTTTTGCAGAAAGTTTCTCATTCAGAAAGTGTATTTGAAATAATAAAAAAGAAATAAAAACAGCTACTAGCATGTGTCGGAATTCAATATAAGCATGATTATGGTCTAATGAGAGTGGATTTTATTGTTCCACAATATTGCTACTCATATTTGTAGGACAAATATAGAATTAATGGATTCAGAAGAGTCATATTAAAAACCATGCAGGATCTCAATGGCTTCCTGACACTAAAGCCAAGAAGACAGGCATGCTGAAGCACCACTTACTATGATGTATACATAAAATGGGTAAAATTTTGTTAGTTGCTTTCCTTTCTGGTAGTACAATTTTAATGGCCAACAGTATATGTTACACAGATGAATAGCATAATACAAACAATAAATTAGCTCAATATTTAAAACTCAGCTGAAAAAGTCTGAAACAACAAATAAAAAAAATTAAAATTAAAGCAAATTTATAATATTTTTTTTTCCAAAATAATTGCTATTTAATTTTATTAAAGAATAATTTAACTTTAAAAAAGGATTGTACTTTCGCATGAATTGCATACCGACAATTAATCACCAAAGACTTGATAATTTACGACAATGTATTTTACTTTGAACATTTCAGTGTTTAGTGCCTAATTTCAAAAAATAGTTTTATAATACTGCCTTAATACTTATGTTTTTAGTTTATTTGATATAGTTTCTCAGTTTAAATTTATGAAAACAACTTCAGAATGCCAGCTATTTCAGAAGTATGAAATACTATTGGAAAATTGAGAATGCTGTCATTCACATCTAATGGAATTATATTTCAACACAGAATGAACATTGATAATGTAACATTTGTACATGTCAAAACAGTAATAGAAAAGATGTGCTAAAAATGAAAAGGGTATGTTTGGTGCCATTCTAAGGACAAATGCTAAATATTTTCCACAACAAACAAGAATTTGTTTGTCAAAGATCCTCAATGTAAGCAGTTCATACAAAAGGACATTAATAAACAAATTTTTCATTTTTTAGAAATTAAATTTTTTTTTTCAATTTTTTTTTATATAAATATTATATTAAATCAAAATTTTCATTTCAAATTTGTATTAACCAATTTGCATGCAAATTATAAAAATTTTAAAATAAAGAGCAAATAATTTTAACTTTATAAGCTCTTAGAAAGTTCTCTTCAAAAAGGAGAAAAGAAATGAAATATTTGAACTCTAATTGATTTGGATTAACATCCCCCCCCCCCAAAATTGAAATAGATTATGATTTAGAATACTTCAGATAGTTCTCCTATTTTATAGTCTTCCATTAATGTTCTAGCATCAACTGAATGAGCAACATCTTCAAAAGCCTCAGTAGCTTCTTTTCCTGTGTGAAAATTATAATATTAGTATAAGAACTTACATTTAAAAATAAGAGATGTCATGATTTTTAACTAAAAAAATAAAAAAAAACACATTTATAACAATCAATAAGGTAATTTAATGGATTCAAACTTAAATTATTTAAAATTAAATTTTAATTAATATTTTAATCAAGTTTAAATAAACTAACCTTTTTATGCAAATACACTGTTAGCTGTCTAAAAGACATCATGAAACAAAGTATCTAAGACACAAGAAATTTACAGCGTGTCTAAACCTTGATACAACATGCGAATGATTAGTATCACAATGCACATAAACCAAGTGCTATTATGAGCATTAAATATAAAAAAAAAACAGATGACTGTAATCAAATACTGAAGCTATGTGTTACTCCCCTATGTTTTTTTTAATGTTATCAAATTACTTTGATTTGTAAATAAGAGATCAGAAAAGCAAAAAATAAAGTAGAATAATATAGCATACCTGTCAACTTCTGAAAATGGCAAAATGTAAAGTAACATCTACACATTTCAAGCATTTTTAATACAATGCATGAACGTTTTAAA
Source organism: Trichonephila clavata (assembly GCA_019973975.1). Taxonomy (NCBI): domain Eukaryota; kingdom Metazoa; phylum Arthropoda; class Arachnida; order Araneae; family Nephilidae; genus Trichonephila; species Trichonephila clavata. The sequence goes on along the minus strand of BMAO01028251.1, from coordinate 326,611 downwards.
TACTATAAAACTACACATGAAATACAAATGTCTGAAAAACAATGCAAAGAATATTTCACATTAAAGCTATTTCCATAAAAATAAATTATTTAAAGAAAACTCTTGTTTTGTATCAATTTGATTTACATAAACTTGTGAGTATTTATCAACATTGTACACTAAAGCACAACACAAGGACTATACACTGGTGTCCAAAAGTTAAGCATAAATCATAAAATGCAAAAAAAATGGAGTAAATATTCGTAAAATTATTCCAAATTTCTTGTGGATATTAATTGAGTGAAGAAGAAACATTGGGTTTATGCAAAACTTTTCAGTCGACTACGTCCTGCGCAAAACATCAGCGCATGTTGGAATGCGGAGAAACTGATTCACGCAGCATAGGCAGTTCAGACAAGTTTTGTGCAACTGCTGTGCGAAGGAACGTTGCTAACCATCAAACAAGGTGAATGATGGCACAAAGACGCCAATTGGACATGTTTACGAAAGAAAGAATCGTTGGAATGCTGGAATCCTCACGATCACAAACCGAAGTGTCTCGAATTTTGAATGTGGACCAGTCTGTGATCTTAAGACTGTGGCGGAGGTTTCAAAGAATGGGAGATGTAACCCGACAACCAGTATCAGGTCGACCAAGAGTCACAACCCCTCGCCAAGATCGATATCTGGTAATAAGTGTGCGATGTCAGAGGGGCAGTACTGCCAGAGCACTGGGTTCGGCACTGACAGATGCCACAGGAATATGAATTTCGAGACGAACTGTTTACAGGAGACTCAATCATGCTGGCCTGTATACCAGAAGACCAGTAGTTTGCATTCCTCTCACGTCTGTGCTTAAATGCGTTCATTTGAACTGGAGTTTGAAACATCAACATTGGAGTGTGGGAGAGTGGGCCAATGTGATGTTCAGTGACGAGTCCCGTTTTAGTCCGAGTAGTGATTCTCGGCAGATAACCTTATGGAGAGAACGTGGAACACGTTTTGAACCAAAAAACATAACAGAAAGACATCATTTTCCATCAAGGGGAGTAATGGTATGGGCAGGCATCATGATGGACGGCCGCACAGACCTCCATTTCTTTGACACGGGGTCTGTGATTGCTCAAAGATACAGAGACGAAGTTCTTGAGCCTTATGTTCGCTTGTTTCGAGGTGCTGTCGGTCCTGACTTCATATTTATGGATGATAGTGTGCCATGTCACCGAGCGGTGCTGATTGATGACTTCCTTGAAACGCAAAACATCCCGCGCATGTCTTGGCCTGCAAACTCCCCTGATTTAAATCCTATCGAGCATGTATGAAATATGCTCGGGAGACAAATTGCAGCCCTTTCGCACCCACCAAGCTCCGTTACAGAACTGAAGAGAACTCTCCAAGTAGCTTGGAACCGTTTGAGCTCACAACTCATTCATCATCTCATAGCAAGTATGGTAAATGGCTGTGCAGCATGCCTGGCTGTTAGAGGTGACCACACGCCTTATTAAACTGCAGCATCAGTATTATATTTAATGTTTTCTTTCATTTTTTCTTTAAAGTGTGAATCTTTGCTATGCTCAGTTTTCTTTCAAACTGCTACTTTGGATAATAAAATTAATTATAATCATTCCTTTGATTTGCTTCCTTATTTTATAACCATTTTACGGCATATCACGTTTCCCGCCATTCTGTATGATTTACAGTTCCTTCTTTATTCACATAATTATCAATTATGCTTAACTTTTGGACATCAGTGTATATAAAAACTCATAGTCTTAAGATAAAGTTCAAAGGCATGGATACAGTAACATACATGAAAAAAACGACTTTACAATACGGATGCTCTTATAAAGAAGTTAGAGAAATTGCTCAACTTTAAAATGCAATGCAAGAAAAAGTTAAATTTAAAAAGTTATAGGTACCAAAAAGAATTCACAGAACAACTACGATCTTCCAGAATATCATCAGACACTTCATTTTCATTTATTACTATAAGCATTCAAGGAAATTAATAAATATTATTTAATACTGTTAAAATCACCAAAACCAATTTTTGTTTCGTCTGCAACATCAGCATTTTTTAAACTTCATGAACTGGAAATTTGTAATATAATCACATCAAGTAATATAAAAATTAAGGATACTATAAAAATAATTCTTAACTTTCTATGAGTGCTGTACTATTTCACAAGTTTTGCATAGCAAACAAAAAGATCCTTCACCTTCTACCAATTTTCTTTATCATAGTAATTTAGATTAATTAGTTCTCTTTAGTGCAGATGGCTTAAAAATGTACGAAACAGATACTTTAATAAATCTTGGCACATTTGCCTCAATTTGTGTATGCAAGGACTACTTGACTGCAAATTTTTGTTCCCCTTATCAAATGGGTTTCTTTAAAGTGTAATCTTTGAAAGCTATGTAGCACCTTTTTTCTTTTGACACATTTTTATAGATAGAATATATCTGTGGGCAACTTATTAATTTTTAAAAATAAAGAAGCAACACCTTTTTCTGTGAAGGCAAATTTATTAAATAACATGAACAACCCTTACTTATTAAGTTCTTACTTTTTATTCTATAAAACATATAACAATTTCACAATTGAATGGAACTATATGTTCAAAAACTTTAACAAATTTATCCATGATGAATAGGCTAATATTTTCTGTAGTGGAATCCATCATCAAATTTGGAATTGCAAAAGTGCTACTTTGAATTAAACATTTTGCATTTTGTTAATAATTAAAAAATATTAAATAAAATAATAATTAAAATTTTTGTCTGAAAAGGATTGAACTTTTTAAAAAGAATTCAGAAATAATCTTACCTGCCCAATCTAAAAGTGTCTCTGGTCCTCCAGGGTGCTAAAAGAGAATCCCATTTATGATTTATTAAAATGCACATGACAGAATTTTCTTCTAAAAAATACATAAACAATTTTAAAAAAATTCAAGTAACTCAACTGAGTTGATTATATCTTTTAAAGATAATACAAGTTATAATTACATTATTTAAAATATTTTCAACACATTAAATAATTAATGCTTTCAAATTATCTTATTTTGATTTCCCCTCCTACTATTTAAAATTTATTGTTATCTACCATAACAGAATTTGCAGTTTCAATATTTACAAAAAGAGCTTCATTGATAGATTAAATAGTAAACAAAACTTTTAGATATTAAAAACTATTAAATTTAACAATATAGATACATTACTTAACCATACGAATTTCCCTAAATAAATAAAAACTTAAAATTCTAGCAGTATAAATTTCAAATGATATTTTGAGATGAATTGTTATCCCCCTTTTCTAACAATTCCAGATCTCTCTAAAATGCATTTCATTTATACAATAAACAAATCTGTTGCATTAAAGGATATTATTGCAACAGCATAAACGTGATAAAATAACGGAAACTGCTTCAGAGAAGATATCATGAAAAGGATACAGAAACTGAAAATTCTTCATTCTTAAACAATGCGTTCTTTCTTAACTTTTAATTTATTCTTTAAATTATCTCCCATTTGTATAAGTTCGTAAAACAAAAGTTAATATTTTAAACAAGTATATAAAATTATTTTTAATAAGAATAATAATTTCAATTATATCTCAGAAAACAGTACTCAATAACCAACATACTATTTAATCCTATATGTTTTGCATTTTAATTTTTAAATAGTACATTCTAGCAAATATCACTAGTATTTTAGGGTACCAGTGTATGAACAAATGAAAGTAATCAAATACAGAGTCAATGAGAATAGAGATGGCATATTCAAGATGCAGTCCTTCATCTCTACATTTGCCACAGTCCATTTTCCGAATGTGGTGGTGGCAGGACATACATGTGGCATCTAACCACTCAAAAAATGGTCCCATTGGTCAGAGACCAAGAGAAAATGGTAGCCAACAAAGCTTCAGTACATCTTGAAGAGCATATTTGCTGATGTATGCAGTGTTCTGTCAGACATTATCCTGCAGGTAAAGGACATTAGGCATACCTCAAAAGGAGTGTCACCAGCCACAGTGCATCATTCACATATCATTGGGTCCTCATAATGTCCTCAATACAAAACCAGAGGTGACCTGCTATCCCAAGAAAAAACATCCCAAATCATGATCTCACACTATTACACAAAGTGTTCTACAAATGTGGTTGGAGCCACATATACCAGTCGAATAGCATTGGACAAATAGAAGTATGATTCATCTAAGCACAAGACCAAGTGCTATTTAGACATCCATATTGCTCAAGCCAGGCACTAATGCAAAGTCCTCTAAGGTATGGAAGCAAAGGCAATTTTTTTAATAGATGGCCTAAGTACAGGCCACTCAGGGACGCCTTAAAGCAGGGGTGGCCAACCTTTTTGGGAAGCGTGCCACAATCTGAAGAAAAAAATTACGCGTGCCACTTTCAACTTTTCCACCAAACTAAAAAATATACAAAAGTGAAAAAATGTTACTTATAGGCTTGTTATGGGTTATTTACACCAAAAACATACTTTTAAATGCAAGTTCTATACAGTGAGAATATAAAAAGAAAATGGTATAACAAATAAAACAAAAGTAGAAACTTATATTTTACTGTTCATAAATTTTTACAGGATCAGTCAGTTAGCTAAGGTACAAAATAAAAATAAGCAACTTGAAACATTTAATTTTAAATGATTACTAAGCAGTCTCTTAATGTGGCTTTTGAATCTGTAGTTTTTTTACTAAATCATCTATATTTGGATTAGTTCGTGAAGATGCTAACAAAATTAGGAGTTTTAGGAGCATATCAGTTAATTTTGAGCGATATTTTGATTTAATTACGTTCATAACAGAAAACATTTCTTCACAAACATATGTTGATCCATATCTACAACAATATCTGACTGCTAAATCATGTAAATTTGGAAAATTACTTGGTGGCACAAATTTCCAAAATTCGATGTAATTCGGATCATTTGCAGTTAAAATAATTTCCTTATATTTGCTTTTCAGAGTAATATGGTGCTGTAGATCAATAATTTCAATTTGTATTTGAGGTGGGTAAGAATTAATGTCTTGAAGAGAAATCGAAAAAGGATTAGTGAAATGCTCAGTACTTTTTTTATCACCTCTAAAATTCTCAAACCTCGCACTGAAAGAATCCTGCAAAATGGATATTAAATTTTTAAATCTATCATAGATCGGAACATTACTAACTTTGGCAGATGAATGGCAGAACTAACTGCATGAATGGGAAATGAGAATTTTTTTCTCTCCAAAATCCAGACAAAAAAGCAAAAGTTTGTTCATAAAAGAAGATATATGACCAACTAGGGTAGGAAAAATAAAAATTTTTCCCTGTAATCTTAAATTTAAATTGTTTAAATGTTCCATTATATCGGTAAGAAAAGCTAAATCCCACAGCCAATTTTCACTCCTGAGGAGCGAGCATTCACTGGGCAGTTCACCGTTTTCTTCCAGATATTCTAAACACATTCCCTCAAATTCCAAAATCTCGCAAGTGAACTTCCTTTGGAAAGCCAGCACACACTACAATTGAAGGAGTAACTTGCCATTTTCTTCCATTTCTTCAGGGAAAAGCGTACGAAATCTTTGTCGATTCAGAGCACGAGCTCGTATTTTGTTGATACAGCGCACCACAGGGTCAACAACGAAAGACAAGTTTAAGTCCTTGGCACAAAGAGCTTCTTGATGAATAATACAATGATACTTGAAAACTTTTATTCCCAAATAATTTTCAAGCAATGCAACAAAACCTTTTATTCTGCCAACCATGCAAGGCGCTCCATCTGTGCAAACACTGTCTAATTTTGTCCATTCTACTTTGTTAATTTCAATTACATTTTTAAGTTCCTTAAAAATGTCTTCACCTGTAGTTAAAACTAGTTGGTGCAAATCAAGAAGTTCTTTCACAGTATCAAAATTTTCATTCGTGTAACGCACAAAGATGCTTAACTGTGCATTGTCAGTGATATCACAGCTTTCATCCAAAGTTAATGAAAAATATTTTCAATTTTGAAGTCCAGCAACAATTTGCATTTCAACATCCTAGCCCATGCCATCTATACGACGCATGACGGTATTTCTGGACAAAGCTGTTTTATCAACCATACTTTTGACATTAAGATCACCGACATTTTGGGCGAAAATTAAAAGGATGCTTTTTATTATCTCCTCTCCATCAGAATATGGTTTTTTCTTGCGGGCTAACAACAAAGAAAGTTCATAAAAAGCCTTCACCATGGTTTCCATTTCATTATTTCTCTTCTGGAACAAAGATTGTTGGCCGGCTTAAGATTTCTTTTTTTTTTATTGATGAATTCCATTCGCAAATTTGATCCAACAGGTTATTTACTAATGAAATTAGTATGCAGTTGTTTGAAATGATGGTCCAAGTTAAATTTTTTTAGAACTGTTATACAAATTCCACATATCAAACAAACAGGCCTGGAAGCATTTTGATGGGTAAACAAGTATTGTTCTTCCCAGACAATTTTAAAATCACGTGCTGCAATATCCTCTTCATAATTTCTTTTCGATGTCGAAGGTTTACTCATAAAAATATTGAAAATTAAAAAAACTTTAAACAACTACGCTCAACATTAAAATCTAAAAACAATTTTAGAAAAGGAGAAAAGCTAAACGTCTTGCTAAACAGAGTTTAAAATCAACTGAGTCTGACAGCTAGAAGCAATTTACCAATGTTACACTACAAATTTTCTAGGCTCCGAATTCAGCATTCTGATTAGTCTTGGATGCAAGTTCACACTCCCTCTGCTTTACAAAGCAGCTACTTTGTGCAGATAGAATCACTTCTACCGTATCAACAACTGCGCTCCTAATATATTGCAGAATTACTTCTTGACATTACAGAAATCGACATCTCCGGAAAAACCTTTTTATCTGACATCACGCTGACAGCCAATAGCTATAACCTTCAGCCTTGCATGGGGAAGCTGAAATTTGAATGGAAATCTGAAATGTTAAAAATTAACCGCCTCCGAGAGAGGGTGACTTTTTGGGCAGTTTCGACCATCCAAGAGAGAGAGAGAATTTATTTGTTTTTAGTCTCACATTACTCAACACTTTTCTCGGAATGTTACAAAGCAGTAGAATTTAAGTTTTGGAGCATGATCTCATTTTTGGCGTTTTTCTGAAGAAAAGAAAATCTTGCTTAGCGCTCTTAAAATCTCACGCTGAAAATTTTTTTTCCTTACATATTCTCTTCATGACAATTTTTTTCATTGTAATTCAATTAATTCAGTAATGTTTTCATAATATTTTTGTAATTTTTCAAAAAGTCTTTGCGTGCCGCCGCGGTTGGCCACCCCTGCCTTAAGGCATGGGCCAACTGGGCCCGGGCCTCACCTTACGTGGGGGGCCTTGTTTCGTTCCTGGCTTTGTTTTAATAAAATCATGATTTGGATAATTTTAATATTTGAATATTATTCCCGTACATATTCTCTGAAAAATAGGGAATTTCAAACAGCATATCAACTGGTAAAAGTGGTAAAGTTGTATTATTATGTGAGGACTGTTGTTCATATCTAGGCCTAAGCCTTTCTTCATAAGCAATCATTCAACTCATTTAGTCGAAATGCAGCCATCGGTCGAACCAGTTTGTGCGTAGGTTTTTGAGATTATGAGTCGTGCATATTTATTTGTATAAAATTACAATTTGAATGAGTATTTAACAATACATGCTATATACTGTCTACTTTTGAAGATTTCAGATAGGGCCTACTTTTGCATAAGGGCCCAGGACCTCAAAAATAAGATTTCTCTGGGCCTCAAAGAGTCTTAAGACATCCTTGAGGCCACTAGCAATTAATCAATGGGTAATGGTTCCAACTGATACAGGAACATCAAGGTTGTCCTGCTCACATGCTATGGAAGTAGACTGCAGGGCCACCACTGCTTGTTGGATGTAAAAATCCACATGTGCTGACTTGCTCTGGGCACACCTGGACCACTAAAACCAGCCACACAGCCTCATTCCAATACCTTTGCTACAGTTGGTGCACTTTGGATACATCTATGAGGGTATCAGTTAAGATTTGACATATAAGCAAATCCTGTCTTTCTCAGTCTAATCAAAACGACCTTCATAAAAACATCTGCAAGTACTGCCGCCATTGGTGGCAGCTGAATATTTTTGGCTATTATATGTGTTCTTCGAGACAAATTTTTTTTTCTCACTTTGATGTCCAAAATAATGGGACAGATAATACCTATTTTGCAGGTTCCTTCCCTTTTATTCAACTCAACGTGTGAAGGAGAGCTGTGCATTTTACATAATTTGCACTATTCTGAGGTGTGCCTATCCTGAAATTTGCATAATTTTCTGGGCACTTTTTGGTGTTTCACTTTCAATGACATGTACTGCAGATAATTTAAAATGATACACACTAATCAGTTACTCCCAATCCCATTAACACTTTCCATTGTATTAAAAGATACAGGTACAATGTCATTTGTATTTATTCCTACATTTTAATCAAATGCATAACAAACTACATTTTTCAATAATTTAAACTGATTTTAATAAAAATGGCAATTTTTTAAAAAGGAGTAAATAAGATTGGAAAAAATTCAATGATTTAATTTTGAAATGTTAATGATTTTCATTAAAAAGATAACAATTATAAGATTTACTTTCCCTAGTCTTATTTATTACAATGACTTATCACAGAAGAAGATTAGCATTGGAATTATTTTTATCAACTTAATAAATAAAGAATACCATTATAGTTGCTCCAAAAGTATCCACAAAAGTCATCCCACTATATTTGTTTCAATATCTAATGCTTAGTGCTGAATTTAACAACTGTTTTACCTGAATACATTCAGTTTACTTAAATTTTGGTCACTGACGACTAAAATGTTTTCTATTGATTCAGACAATTTTTCTGGCCATATTGGTTTTAATTAATTTTCTGAAATATCAGATATAGCAATAGTTTTTTAAGTTTTGTACAGACCAAAATTGAACCTGTTCACAACTGTTTCACACATTTTGATTCAGAGTATCCCCTTTGCTATGGACTAAATTCATGACAATCACATGATAAAGGCAATCACATGTTCTCCATTGATTAAAAACTGATATACTAGTAGTTCTACTTGTAAAGTTTAGATAACATTTAAAACTCGATGACTGGTTTAAGATGTTTACGTGTTAAAATTCTTCAAATAATTTATTTAAATTTTTAAAAAAACCTTTCATTATACATGTACTTTTAAATTAAGCTCATTTTATTTAACTGCATGTATTATTATTGTTGACAGATATGTACTTTTTAAAAGAAAGCTTCTGCAATAAGCAAAAGTTGGCAACAGTGAAGCACATGAACTAATTGGCTGGAAACGCGCGACTGTATTTATGATATAAATATGACGTCACATGAAGTTATGAGCTGATTGGTGGGAACCACATGGCTGCAGGTTATCATGTGACTATGATGTCACATGAATTTAGCCCATTGAAAATGTCCCAAATATTCCTAACATAATTTGGTTCAAAGTGGGATATTAATGCACTCAACCTTTAAACATTAATTATTTGACTTTAAAACAGAGCAGTTCTAAATTACAAAGTAAAGTTATTTGAATAAACAAAATGTACTTGTGTAGATAAAAAATTTATATTACCTCATCCAGAAATTTTGTGACATCATACACTCCATCATTTATTAAAACCCAAGCAGAATCACTATTGGAATGTTCAGCAATTTCTTTTAGAGTGAAGGTTTTAATCTTTTCTTCAGACATGTTACTAACCCAAAAAGAAATTAAAATAAATCCAATATTTAAAAGTATTTTTATTTTTCAGTTAATGATATGTCAGTCATTATTATACAAACACACAGTATCAAATATAGTAATAGATTTATTGATATTATTCAATCTACTTGGTGAGATTTGTGATAAGTTAACTGAACAGTATACATTTATTTAAATTTCATGTGTAATTATTCAACAACATCAATGTGAATCAGAAATGCCATATGAAAAACAATCAATTTATTGTAAGCTCTCAGTAAGTCTATTATGTTTAATATTACCTACAGATTAAAAAGAATAAAATGCTGAAAAGAAGTTGAGGTCAAAGCATTTATCAAATAATTTTTCTTCTTTGTGCATGCAAAATGAGGTAGTTGAAAGTTGAAAAAGGTACAAGAAATTTGCAAATTCTTAAGCCATCAAAAGTATTTCAAGATAAGTTTCATAACAGAGAGCTTATGACAAAGTTCCAAATAAACAAAGCAAAAATTTGAAGGGACATATGTGAAACAAATAAAAAGCAATCACAATTTTTAAGAAAAATATAATGTCTGTAGATGATGAGGTAGATTACGAGATAATTAAATGAATCTAAAAACTAACACTGTAAACATTGAAAGTTGAAAAAGGTACAAGAAATTTGCAAATTCTTAAGCCATCAAAAGTATTTCAAGATAAGTTTCATAACAGAGAGCTTATGACAAAGTTCCAAATAAACAAAGCAAAAATTTGAAGGGAAATATGTGAAACAAATAAAAAGCAATCACACAATTTTTAAGAAAAATATAATGTCTGTAGATGAAAGTAATTAAGAACATTTAGAAGTTTAATTGGATTGGCATTTAAACAAAGACTGACAACCAAATGCAGCACTGTAAGTCTAAAACCATGTGTATGCAATTAAATATGGAAATGACAGCTAAATAGTTTAGGGATGTAGGGTTAGCTTCAATAAGAGAATACACAGAATATATACAATTAAAGGTAAATACAAGCAACAAATTAGAACATTTTAAATTGTATTAGAATAATAGCTTTTGATGAAGTATACAGCAGGCATTTGCAATTTGTGTATTCTCAATTGTTAAAAAATTAAAATTTTTGGTTTCATTTTCCAGTTTTCTAGCAAGCAGGATTAAAAAAGCTTTTAATAAAATATCATATCAACGTATTTGGTAAAATATATATTAACTAGAATTTAATGTCAAAATAATTTATTTAATAGGCAGTATTTCAAAACAAAATAAAATTTTCCCTGACTTCTTTTACTGAAATTACTTTGACATTTGTATTGAAAGTTGCAATTTAATAGCATTAATTATTTTATTAGTACCTCACTCTAAAGCAACACGTAAGCTATAGGCAAAAGTACCTCCTAATTTTAGAACTCAGTCAAGAGACAAGGATGACATACTTGAACTGGCACCACATTCTTCTAATTTTCATATCACACCATCATGAGAATTTGTCTTATCAAAATGCACTATATAGTTTTATAAGTGAATTTCTCAGTTACATGTTAAAATAACATTTTGTGAGATTAAGTAAAGCTCCATATTGTAAATAAGCAATACACAAATTTGTTGTTGAACCAAATTCTCTCCTCCACATAAATTTAATTCACAAAAATTAACACTTTGTTACTTTCTTAGATTTCTCTTTTTCATGGACATTGATTTCTACTAATTTTGAGTACATATATCACATCTAAAAAATACACTCTATATCTAATGCAATTTTGAATTAGAAAATTATTTCAAAAGTAAAAAGGTGACCATGACTTATTTTTGAGACAAATGTTCTGCGTAATATCCTCAAAATAAAATCTTTCAAATTGAAACATTTTATTTTATATGTAAAATTATCAATTTTTTCGGTCAAAACTAATGAAAAATGGTTATTTTATTTAAAAAATTTAAAACTTCAAACAAATTTCATCACGATGATAAAAAGTTAATTTTCGCAAATCATTTTTTGTTGTTCATTTCAAAAAATTCTAAATTTCTTCAATACTTTAAATGATTTAGCACATTAACTTTATCTTTGAAAAAAGTTTTATAAAAGAAACTTCTAAAAATTTTCTAAAACTAATATAAAAACCAGATTTATTCAATAGAATGCGTTAATATAAATGGTACAAAAAATATATTTTTTCGTCAATTTATAGATTACCTATTCTCTTTGTCGATCTGATCGAAATCCTGAACAATCGGAATCGGCTGAAGAAATTAATCACGTGAAAATCAATTGATTGTTTGATTGACGTACATAGGAGCAACAGATGTTTTTTTATTGGAGCGGATATAACTTTTTTAAATGAAAGATAGGAAAATGAATGAAGTGCGAAAATAAAAAACCTCTTATGGATAGATTTTTATGATCTATTAAGCTATAAAATTTCCCGAAAAATTGAACTATGTGATTTTTTATTGGAATTTTTTTTAAGTCTGCAGCCTTGAATTCCATACCAACCAAGAAAAATGAAGCCGCATCCACACCAAAGCACTGCGCGGTGAAAATCTCGCAAATCGGGGACTTCAGCGCTAGTCATTCCAGCAGCTCAGATCATGATATGTCATATGCGCAACCAATCACAGATGGACATGATTTTGTTATAGATTTAAGAAATATTAACATCGCATTCGCGTGAAAATAGTCGGCGGATGGAGGTAATTTAGTAAAAATGCTTTGAAGCAAACGATCTAGCCGAAAAAGCGTAAATTCAAGCATTAACCTTTACGCACAAATTGTAAAAGTTGGTCGGTATGATATGTGTGTATATAAAAATCCAATTTACCATTAAAAAGAAAATCTGAAGTCGCATTCCAGCAGGCGAAACGAACTTCAAAATAGTTTGCTGGAAACTTGCCCTTCAAATTCCTCTGTACACATAGTTACAATCTATTCTACAGGTAAATAAAGATATAAGTAGAATAGGTTATATCAGAACTTATGATACTACTAAGTAGATAGAAAATTTGGTCATCTGATTTTGAAATTCAAATTTCCTGATTTTCTTGGTTTTAAAACAAAAGTTCTGAGTCAGTCCTCCTCCTTAAAGGCTCTTGTTTTTGCTTTCTCCATATGCATTGGATATTGGATCATACTCTAGAAATTCATATCTTGGCTGATTATGTAATTTGTTAAAGAAGGGGATGAATTAATTAAGATAAAAAAAAAAAAAACCAGAGAAAAAAATAAACTTTTAATATTAGTTTTTCTTTTAGTTTTAAATATCAATTATTAGAAGCAAAATTTACATAAATTTAAAAACAATGAAATGTTTGTTGTTTTGTAAAATAGCAATTAAGCATTTGTAAAGCCAAATTAAATGTGTCAAATGTAATTTTATTGTGGCATATTGTAATAGATAAAGGGCGAAAAATCATTTGAAGAAATTGTCTTTCAGTGAGTTGGGAGACAAGGGAAGGGAACATAAATGATTTAAAAATATCAAAAAGAAATTTCTAAATAAGAAATTGAATATTTATAAATTATTTATAGTTATAAAATCAAATTCATAACCTTTCAGGTAATAACCATTATTTTGCATTCAAAAATACAGACTTTTTGGTAAAAAAAATGACACTAATTAAGACATTTATTAAAAAGAATTCTTAAAATAACTGGAAATTTTTTTATTAATTTATTTTAGTATTTGGCTATTTTATGAATAATTTTCCAAGTAATGAGTGTTAAAATCTACAACAATTTCATTTTTTTAATAAAATTTTTTCTTTGTTTTGATTTTTATGAAGATTTTTATTTTTTAAATTATTTGCGATCAACATTTCTATTTTATGAAATAATCTGACTTTTGTTTTGTCTCGGATAAAACATTGTTGAAAGCATTCAGTGATTTTTTTTGCCAATTTTAAATGAGTAACATTGATCTTTATTTTTTGTTTTTCTTTTATAGGCTGTGAATAAAGGGCACGCATACTTTAAAAGATGATTGAATCTTCTGATTTGAGGCAGATTTTCATCCTAATTTATAAAGGACTGCTTTGTGGAAAACACCAACGTTTTTCGATTTTTTTTGGAATTCTATTTTCAGTCTTTATTGTTTGTATACCTTGCATTATTCTATCAGAATTCAACTTTCTTTTCCTTTATAGACCAGTAATTATTCAGCAGAGTAATGATATTACTTATCCGCCGTTTGACCCATATTATACAAAAGAATCACGAGACAATGACCTGCAGTTTGTATATGCACCTGAAGGTCCAATTACTGATCAGTTCATGAAAGATGCAATAAAAATGTTTAAAGCTACTACTGATTATACTGGTAATATAAGTAAGTGTATCTTTATTCTATTAAATGGTGTGAATTTTGATTTAAATGCAGCACTCTTAATATTTTTATTTTCATTATTTTATTTCTTATTTTTTGTGTATTCAGATGTATACTTGAAAAATATGACAATGGATATTTAAGAGAGGGAGACTACACTTTGAAAATTCTGATACAGTTTTTTTACACATAATTACATAGATGCCTGCAAAACTTGCTAAAAATGAGCTACTTTTAAAATGTTATTTTAAAAAGATTAATTCTTCTTATAATTTTTAGAGTATGTTTTAAGAAATTGAGAATAATGTATGCTTCTGTTCTTATAATTTTATAAAATTTGATTAAAAAAAATTTTTAGTTTGAAAAATTGGAGATGATTTCTGTTGTTGGATCCTGTTTTAACCCACAATTTTTATTGAAAACAATTATAAAAAGTCCCTGTGCACTACAAAGTATCAAATGGGGCTCACAGAAGTAAGTTTTTAACACACATTACAAAGGAAAGGAAGAAAAAAAGTTTTGAAGTTATGAAGAATTAAAAATATTTATAACATATTCATGGAACTTTTTAAAGGCTCTTCTGGTGAAAGTTTGGAGACCAATTTATATTCAGTCTCTTGAAAGCCAATCATAGGTACTTTGTTTCTCTGACAAACTCAGAACACAGAAGGAGCATATGTTCTACATTGTCCTTGCCACCAATATTACAATCACATGAAGATAACAAAATTAAATTGCATTTGTTCAAGCAGCTTTTAAAGTCACCATGACCAGTGAGAAATTGAGTTATTTTGTAATTGCTATAAAAATGGTGGCATGACAGTCTCTTATTAATGGTTGGAAAAAATTTCTTTGTTAAGCTCCCTTTATTTGAAATGAGATATTCTTGGTTCCAAGTCTTCACTATCACCAACATTGGGAGTTATTTTCTTCTACATTGGTTAAAAGTCCAATACAGAAAAAGGAGCTGCTGGTGTAATTTATTTTTCATGTTTGGCAAAAGTGTAAGCTAAAATAAGATTTTTCTGATTTTCCTTAAGCAAGTTATTAAAAATTTCAAAGCATTGAACAACAACAAGATTGTGTGGCAAATAATGAATACATTTCAGAACAAAGTCTGTATTTAATGTTTAAGAACATTTCATTCATAAAAGTGTTACAAAAATGTATTCCCCTTTATTTTTGAATTTATTGTTTAATTTAGATTACATTCTGAAGATTGGGGGTTTTTTAAATAAAAAAAAATAAGCAAAAGATTTCTTTTATTTTTATAATTTTGTAAAAAGAAATAGGTAATTTTTATAGATAGAAAAGTAGCAAGTGTTATACCATTTTGGAATCATTACTAAATGTGCATCTTTTCAGAAACTTGCCTGAGATTGCATGTAATATTTTTCTTCTTTATGGGGAGTGAAGTTAGGTGACATCATTTTCTCAAATTATGGTTGGCTCCAGTGGTAGATTGCCTGCTTTGTAAGCCTAAGGTTGCGAGTTCAACTCTGGCTGGAGTCTATAGATTTTTTGGAAGTAGAAATCGTAAGCACGCATGTCATACAATTATGTGATATGTAAAAGACCCCTTGGAGTATCAATTTGGCTCTGACACTTTTGGCAAAATTAAATCATTGCAGTATTCAGCATCTCCGATGAGAGGTTGAAAAAATTAATTCTAACATCCAAATTTGGTTGCAAGATCTGCCACTAGATGTTACCACCACTAAAATGGATCTCACTTTTGGGGACTTGCCATGTCTGCAAAGGCTTAATTGCTAATATGCAGCCCATTGGGGGGAAAAAGAGAGAAAAAATTTTCTCAAACTAACTGAAGCTAAGTATTAATAGCACAACTGTGTAAGATCACATTAGTGAGTGAATCACTATAAAATTTTGGTTGTGGTTTCAGTACCTAATGATGTAATGGACGGTGTCCACAGAGGTGTTTTTAAAGTGAAGTTGTTTTGCAAGTAAAGAAACTGGCTATGATTGTTATGGAGTGCTGTACCATTTTGGAATCTTAATTAAATGGGCTATTCTTTGTCTAGGATCATGTGCAGTATTTTTCTTTTTAATTGAGGGTCAAAGTTAGGTTTCATCATCTTCTCAAACCCTGACAATCAAACTACATCAACTTTAACTAAACCAGTAAAGGTTTTTCACTGTGATTAATAGAACACTAAGATCACATTATTAAAAAAAAACACTCTAAAAGATTTTTTGGTTACAGTACCCAATGACATGATGGATGAGATGTCAATTTTCACATTTTATAAAATATACTAATCATCACTTAACCAAGTGATACAGAATTTTTTTTTATTTTTCCTGTAACTGGTATGGACTGCCATCTGCTTTCCATCCTGTGCCTGCTTTACATTGAGTTTTGGGGAACACTATATAAAAAATTTATTAAAAAAAATCATTAGCTTTTTTAATAGTATGTATGTGATAAGAAAGTAATTAAGTACTATTTTTAGATTACTTTGTGATTGTTATTAACATTCAAAATTTAATTTTAATGTCAATTCTCAAAATTTAATTTTAATGTCAATTTTAACAAATAAATGAGTAAAAAGTTTAATATTTAGATATGAATATAACTACTTTTATAAATTTCAGCTTCAAAAGGTACCAGAAATGAAAAAGAATTAGCAAGTTATTGTCTTCATCGACTACAGGATGATTCTAAGTCCATTGTGATTGGAACAATTCTCAAAGATTTTGAAAATAAATTACCAAAATCATTAAATTACAAGATCCGTTACCATAGTGCATTCCATACCCCATTCTTTCATACTGATCTGAAATATCGATTATATGGCCCAAGCTTAGGTCAAGGTTAGTGGTCTGCCTTTTCTCTAACTTTTATTGTACAACTAATGTTTGTTACTTGTTGTAAACAAAATGTATTACAGTACAAATTTTAATATAAATATTTTTTAGTTAGCTACTAATCTTCAACATTTTTCTTACTTGTAATATTTTCATAAAACTTGGAACATAGAAATGTTTTTGTTTAGAGTTTAAAATATTTATTTGAATGTACAAAGCAATTGTACAGTGATAAATAAGTTTCATAAATCTTTTTTAAAAGTTAATTGAGAAAAATGTATATACACATAACATTTGCAGTTAACTTGACACAGATGATTTTTTTTCAGTAATTTTATCAATCCCAAATTATGGTGTTTCCTATAAATTTCAGTATAAAATAATGTGTATTTTTTTATTGTATGTTATTTAAAAAATTATTGTTTGCACTTTTAGTAATATTTTACTGTTATCCTTAAAGATAAAGAATGTTACAATGGGAGCAGAGGTAATGTTGAAATAGTATTTGACATTACTAAATGGATGGATTTTAAATGGATCTTAAAATTATGACTAATTTTTTTATAGTTTTGAATTATCATGTAAATGGAATATTTTTTAGTAAAATTAATACTACATATTTGTTTTTTGTATTGATTTTTAAGCTATCTTTTGGCATTTTGTTAAAAAAAAACAAGACCCATAGTCAAACTTTTTTTCTGGTAGAAAGATATTTCAACTTTGATTTCATATTTTGACTTTGCCACCCTATAGGAATTAAATTTCATTTTATAATTTTTAGTTGTATCAATCTTTTTTTTTCTGGTGTAAAATGTTTTATATTTTATCTCTTATACCATAATGCTACATATTTTCTCTTAACATGTTAAGGAAAAAAAATCTTTTACATTTAGAATGTTTTTAAATTTTAAAGATTGTACAGCAAGGGTGTAAAATTCAAAGGCTAACTTTAGCCTAACAAGACTTAACTTTAGGTGGGCCACAAAAAAAAAATTGTTCGTCTTGGAATTGTAGATTTATTTTGAATAATACATTATAATAAACATATATATAAAAAAAAGAAAATTTAACGTTTACATCCTGACATTTTGACATCTCTTCTCTGCTACTATCTTTCCTTTTTTGGGAGAAATTTTTATATTTTATTATATATTAATTTGTGCCAATATACTAGCAGGGCCGCAAAAATATCCATTGGGGGCTGTGAGTTTGACAACCCTGCTGTACAGTGAATGAATATATGTGCTAAAATGTTCCAAATAAATCGAAATTTGCCTCTAATTTCTATCTGAAAATATTCAATTAAAAAGAGGTGTTGTTCAGTTCAAGTTGTGTTCAGGTTCTTTGGACAAAGAAAGTTTTAAGTTTGCTTTACATCAGTTTAAAAAATATTTGTTCCTTTATAGCCTACACCAATACCTTTTTCCTCAGCTGGCAAACAGCAGTTGAAGAGACATTTATTAATGGAAAGCTGATTGAATATGGAAAAAGTGACTTTGATTATAAGGTTAATATATTTTTGAAATCTATTAACAAATTATATTTAAAGTTCTAGGAAATTTCACTTCTTTTGATTAATTAAGTTTGACTTGAAGATATTTAATCTGAGATGCATCATAAGCTTTGTAAATCTCTTTAAAGTAATATTGGCTTTTTTAAATATATATATATGTATGTAATACTTAATTCATATTTCCTTTTAAATTCTGTTGTCTAGTTATCTTGCAATGTCAATTCTTTTCAGTTTTAATTATGTTTATTCATCTCTCTCTTGTAGAGAAATTTTGATTATATAATACTTTATATATATATATATATATTAGAAATTTTAATTATTCACACTATGCGTTTTGTATGGATGGATAGGTTGAATTGGAAGTTATTTGGCTTTATTTCTTTTAAATGTTGCTGTTTTTCTTTAAAACAAAAAATTTGTGTCCCCTCTCAAGCAACATTAAATGTGTGTATTTTAATCAAGTTCAATTTTTTTACTAGGTTACAAGTGGACAGTTCATTTCTTTTTGTAGATTATTATACTTTTGCTTTTCATGGCATCAAGAAATTTTTGATTATTGTCACATTTAAAGGGAACTAATTTATGCTATTAATGGATTAATTGATTAATTATAATTGATTTAAAAAGAGAGTTTTCTAATGACGAATGCTGTTTGCTTTGCTATCAGTTATCGTAGATTTGGAATTTCAGAAAATTATGTTAAAAAAATCTTAGGCATTTATGGGGACTTTAAAATGAGTTTGTTAATCTAAATGAGAGTGTTTCTGATATTTAATGATAATCCCCCCCCCCCAAACTATCTGTCTATATCAAATAAACAAAAACAAAAGTTTTTTTTTTTAAATTGTTCCAATTGTATTCATAAATTTTTTTTTAAAATTACAAATGTATTTTTTAAGTAATACAATTGTGTGACTATTTGAATTATTTGTCTTAAAATCTTAAATTGTAAATTACATGCTATTATCTAGTATTTCTGAAAATATTTAGGAAGAAGGGGAGATATTAACTCCTTGAAACCAATTTTCCTTAAAGGATGAGTTGATCTAGATTATATAATTTTTAACTGCAGATCTGCTTACTATTCAGTGTTCAAAAATAAAAAAGGTAAGCTGTCAGGTTTTTTAAATTCAAAACTTAATTCTTTTCTCTAAAATATATTTTATTAAAAATCAAGCACAATGAAAGTATTAACAAAATGTTTTTACATTAAAACTGGATTTTTTTTTTTTTTTTTACACAAAGATTGTTTTTACAATTTTTTAACATGTAGCTCTGGATGGCTCTAGCCTAGTAGTTATGGTCAGGGACTAGTTATGCCAATCAAAACCTACTGTGTAGAGAGGCAGATGTACGTTAACCTGTCAAGGCTTAATGTCTTCCCATTGGCATAGTGTGGAAGTTTGGAGAGGGGGATTCTAGCTCAGGTGTCATCCTCATCACTTAATCATGGTTTAAAATTATGAGGTCCTGTTGCACTGTACAATGAAGATTAGCAATGTTATTTAAAATCTAATTATAATTAATTTGTTTTGGTAAAACAGAAAAAATGTTGTATACACATATATTTTTTGAAAATGTATGCATAATATTAATAAATTATGCAATGTTATTTAAATCATTTGATTTAGCCACCTTGAGGAAAATTGTTGCTATTTTTTTTTCTTTCAATTTCCTTTGCAAATACCTTTTAATTTGTAAATACAATCTTTTTAACTTATGTGAAAGAAAGTTTACTAGTAGCATTTTTTTAAAGAATAAACAAATCAGTGAACAATAGATTTTTTTTTTTACTTTAAAAAATAATTTGAGAACTTAATTTATATTCCCTTTTTCAACATTTGGATGTTACATAATTTCAGTATTAATGAAATTTTTTTATTTTCAGATCTGGATGCAAAGATTCCCTTATCCAAAATACAAAAAACCTCCACCAAGTTTTTCTATTGTTGATGTGGTTCCCTGGTTCATAGGTTATGGCTATTTAGTATTTTTTGTAAATGTTGTGTATGAAGTGATTGAGGAAAAAGTCAATGGATCAAAAGTAAGTGTACTGTATTTTTAGACAAAAAGGAGAAAAAATCCATGTTTTTTTTTTAAATCACTGATGTAATTAATATTGTATATTTAATTGGATAGAATTATAAATAAATTATCATGTCTTTTTCAGACTGAATACATGTTTCATATACCAGAATAGTTCAAATATGCAATGTTTTTTTATCATTTTTTAATGCTTCATAAATTATTTTATGCTACTTAGTGTAAATTGTCTTTTTTAGTTAGAAAATTTTTCTGTAACTGTGTTTTAAGTACTTTAAAAACTTTTTGAAGTATTAATATAAATTATTAACAAAAATTATAAACATTTCTTTTTTTTAAATAACTTTTTTAATAAAAAAAAGGAAAAAAACATATGGAAACATCTCTGTAATGAAATATATCTAAGATATCATTTGATGACTTGTATTGTTTAATATGGACTAAATTTTTAATACCAGATTTACATTTTTTGTGTTGTTTGACACTATGAATATTGTTGCTCTTACTGAAAACTACACACCCTCCAAAATTCACTAATAGTGAGTAATTACCAGATTATACATGGATTCCAAACGAGGCCAAATACCATGTATTTTTCTGTTTGAAATATGCTTTTTTATTGATTATTTTTAATAGGACCTTTGTGCTGGTTTTGTATGACTTTTCTTATTTTTTTTTGCATTTCTGATTTTTTTAGCTGTAGGGGCTCATTTAATTTGCCATCATCTTCTACAATTCATGAGAAGTTGATTTCGAACCTAATGAAAAACCTAGGCAACATTATTTAAATCTATATTTTTGAATACACAAGTAAACCTTTTATTACCCTTTTTCAACTTATTTTTATTTAAGATAACAGTGCTCTTGTATCAGAATGATATGACTTTTGTATTAACTGCATATGATGGGCAGTTTGAGTTGCTATTTACTATGCAAAACTAGTATCATGATACAATTCAAATACTCACTGTTTTTTTGTAATTTGAAATCTATTTTGTTTGAATTTTTTCCACAATATTGGCATGTATCAAACACTATCGAGAATAAAAGTAGTCACTGTAGCAGAGGGGTCATGGTAGTAAATTCATAACCAGTGTAGTTGAGTCATAGATTCGAGTGCTGGTCTGTCCACCCTGCTTAGGAGATGGTGCACATTAAACCTTTGAGGCTCAAAATGCTCCTGTTGGCATTATGGGGAAGTTTGGAGAAATGCCAGCTTGGATGTTGTCCTTGTCCCTTGACTTGGTGAGAGGCTATGAGTTGCATTGCTAATAGTCTCAAGAGGTTTCAAAAAATGACAATATTGAAAATAAAAATTTAATCATAAAAAATACCATCCTGCTTAAATTGATACTGTTGTTGCTTAAATCTGGCTCTTGTTAAGCTAATTTAAGATTTTGTTGTTCTACATTTGTTTTTATTTGTTAAATACTATGGCATTCTAATGCACTAAAGATTGCTCCATTCTATTAATAAGACTTTTTTTTATTGATGTGTTTTGTTATCAATATAAACAATTAAATTTTGGATGAAGCTTTGAAATTCGAATTTTTCTTTACAGGAACTTTTAAAAAGGATGGGCATGACAGACTTTACATACTGGGCAAGCACGTTTATGAATCACTTCATAACTGCTTTGATCACTTTTTTAATAATCACAATTGTCTACAAAGCACCGCTGAAATATGGAGTAGTGTTTTTAAATAATTCAAATTTTCTTCTGGTGTTTCTTTTGCTCTATTTATACTTGGCAAGCCAGATACTTTTTTGTATGCTTTTCAGTATTTTCTTTAATCGAAGTAAGTTGGTTTGTTTTATTTATAAATTATTGCTTGGTATCCAAGTTATGTAGATGTATATTACATTTTTTTATTATTAATCCATGAAAGGATGTTTATGAAACAATTAAAAGATCTTGAGAGCTACTTTTTCCTCTAAGTATTAAAAGTAAAAAATTAAATAATTTTAATAATATATTTGACAAATGCTTTAAAATAATTTTCCCTATCCCATTCTTCCATTGTTTTATTAGTGAGCTATCTAATTACTTTCAATCAGCAGTATTCAACTTTTGGGTAATCAGGCTGTTATGAGGGCTTTTCTGTAAAAATTTTCTTTTGTGATATTTTTATGAATAAAGCTTCCTTGCTTATATTTGTTTGTTTATTTTTGCATAAAGATGTGCACATCATCATTCCTGTGTAATTCAATAAATCCTTTTCAAATTTGACGTCAGATTTATAAACATTATTTTCTGCTAAAAACTTCAATTATTTTGGGACTCCATAAATCTCATTTGACATTCATGAATTGGTTGTCTCTAAATCATTATGACAGCATGTATCTATGGCTCTAGATACTCCACATTTTTGATTTCCATCTTTCCTTCTCAATTCTGATAATACTTTAACAATACTTATTTCAAATTTTTGGATAAGTCCACTAAGGATATACTATACCTTGGACTATGATGTTGAAAAATCGACAGCGTCCATGTTGTATGATAATGCGGCATGTAAAAAATCCCTTGGGTGCCTGTTTGGCTTGGGTGCTCAGCAAAATTAAACTTCGAGTACAATTTCGCATGATCAGAGCTCGGGTGCCTCCCTCTCATTAGGAAACGGGGCAACAAAATTCTATTGTTGAAATTGGTATATACCTATATGGTGCCTCATTAAAAATTGATACCAGCTCTCGGGGAATGTTCTCAGTCTGCAACAGTATCAATGCCAATCTGCAGCCCCATTTGAAAAAAATACCTAATCCTAGGATATACGTATATCCTTGCTTTTGCCAAATGCAAATCATATGAGACACAAAGAATTTCTTTATTTTTTTAGAAAGAAATAGACTTTTATGTGAGCTTTTCTAGCTGTGTGACATTTCATTTTTCTTTACTTTGTTTTCTATTAAAATATTGTTTATGCACTGGGCAATTTTTTTGTCTATTATTGGCATGTTTAGCACACAAAAAAGAGTTCCCAAAGTTTTAAGACATCTGCTTATGGATAATAAGACACTAACCAACTTGCTATCTATATCATGTAAGCTTTCCTCCTCCCCTTGAAAACTTGAGTAAGTTCCATAACTCCAATACAAGACTTGCATACATTATTTTTACTGAGTATCTCATGGAAGGGGAACATTTGATAGTAAACAGTTTTTAACAATGAACTTTCTACAGTAATTCAGAAAGCAGTTTGTGTGTTAAAATGCAATTTACATTGGATTGTAAAAATGTCATACTAAAGTTTGATGATTGACCTTGCTGTGGAATTGCAGTTTTTCTCATCAAAAGCTAGGAAAGTTTCAGGGGATTTTTGCCATCGCTTAATACTATTTTCTGGTAATATTTTTCTCCTTTTATTATGATGATTTTTGGTTTTTCTATATCTGCTGTTATAAGATCCATAGTTATTACTTTTATCAACTAATATAAAATCTAAAAGTATCTTGAGTTCTGAAAAGAATTATTTGCTTTAGTAAAATCAATAAAAAATTTGAATAAATTCGAAAAAAAAATGCATTTACACATTTGAATGAATTCAGTGTTAAAAAAAATGTTTGACCTCTGAGATGTTGGAGACCTAGACAAAGCATTGTGCTCTAAATGAACTCAGAAGAAATTGGATAGTTTCAGAATCTGTGCAACAACATCAAAAATTTTTCAACTCATTGGATGTATTCTTTTGATTTTCACTGTGCCTTTTAAGAGTAGGACTGCGAAACCTATTGGGAAATAAAAGTTTTCGAGATTTCTTTTTTAACTTACTACTTAGAGCAGAATAGTTTGTAGTATTCACTAGTCTCCAGAACTCCGCACTCTGAACACAACAGAGAATCAACTTGTTTAAATAAAAAATATAAATCATGCTATCCTAACTTTTTAGATCATATCTTTTTAATCAAAACTTCTGTAAATCTATTATTTGCAGCTTGAGTGTTCTAATTATTTAGAAGGGTAATATAATTAAAATTTTTATATCCTCTGCTTTTTGTTTATTCTTCGTTTTTCCTTTTATATCATGTTTTGTTTGCACAAGAATGGAATTCTGTGTGCTGAAATTTAAGAAATAATATTTCAGGGATCTGAGGAAGCTTAGCTAATTTAACACTAAACATACCAATACTGGATATATTGCTATTTCTACCATAGCCGGTCAAATGATCGGTATTTATGTTTCCTGATTGAATGTATGAAATACGGATGGTTAGGAAGAAAATAAATAACTTTATTATAATCAAACAAAATGTATGTTGTCAATTTCTATTTCAAAAATAAAGAATAAGAGGTTTTAATTCATTGTTCATTGCATTTTTTTACATATACTGGGTGTCTCCATTGTACATTTTCCGCAAATGTATTTTTCACATTTAGAACAAATTTTGATGGTTTTATTATTATTACAATATCCTTTTTAACATTTCTTATGTTGATAAGAATCTGTAGTAAGTTTAGACAAAATTCCTTTCATATTTGTTTTTTTTTTTTAGTTCATAAGCCTCTTGAAAAACGGTGGCAAGTTTTATTGCTAAATGGAGTTTGGATCGAGATATTTTCTCCTGTCCTTTGCTAGTACAAAATCCAGGCATTTTTTTCCAGCAAAATCAAGGACATTGAAAAGTACTCGGAGAGGTTATCTGCAAGACTAAGATTTTGTCGTACATATACTCACCATTTGATCAGTAATGCCTAATTTCTCTTGAGATAAACTCCAATCGGTTCTTAACACTCTATTTGCTTCTTCCACTGAGCATTTTCTGACATGGTTCATAACACTGTGTTCAATTATCCTAATTTTACCCCTCATAATGACATTTTGCATATCCTGTTGGGCATATCTTTCTTGCCTGAAAATGTTATGAAATAATGATCTTCCAGGTGTACCACCTATATTTGTATTTCTTTCCAAACAGATCCATCAATCATAACATGTTGTTTATTTTTTTTTCTGACTTTTCTCCAGAAGAGAATAATCTCATTCTTTTTTGTCCATGACTTATTTTCATAATATTTTCCTCTTCATAGCCAGTATCTGTTCATTCAAACTCATTGTCTAACAGATCATTATCATTTCCAACCAATATATTTTAATTCTCAGAAAATTCCTCATCATCAATTTCCGAAAACTGTACAATATATATTTTTTTTATCTTCTAAGAACTTGTAATGTGTTGATGGTTCCAACATTTTTCTGGGGAAAGAGTAACCTGCATTAGGTTAAGCATTGGCAGGCAGCAATAAAATATATGCTGCCTGCTAATACTTTTAGTTTTTGTTACCTTTCCTTACACTAAAATGCTACTTCCGATCTAAAATTTAGATACTTTCTTGAAATTTTAATTCACAGTTATTTTGATTGAACTAACTACACAACAATCTTTGTAAAAATGTGCAACTACCTGTGAATGCAATATGTTGAATACAAATGTTCTTCATAATTTCTGATCCGATAAGCTTATGAAGCAATAAATTATTCTCCCGGTCAAATGAGCGGTTGGTGTAGATAATGGTATACATGAAAATATTACTCAAAATAAACAAAATTCAAATTAAAAAAATAATAGAATGTTAATCGTATATAATTAAAAGAAAAAAGTCATGGAGTCATATGCACAGAAGCGATAAGTTGATATGCGCATTTTCTGTACAAAAATTCAAAAACGGTCTTTTGACTGGTTATGGTATGTTTAGTGTTAACAACTTATTCATTTATCTCAGTTTCTTTGTGATCCAAATAAATGTAATTCGATTGAAAAATTTCGAGAATTACTTGCAAGGATGAGAATAAACTAAAAACTATTAGATCCAATTTTTTATTGATATTTTAGACTCTTCAGAATGAATAAGCTGTTGTTGAGAATGACTTATTTCTCTGCTTCTATAACTTAAAGTAACTTCTGTTAAAGCAGTCCATATGGCAATAGTTATTTTCACTTTTCAAAATTTTAATTAAATTCTCCCAGTAAAAATTTTGAGAAACTCCTCTCTTAGGGATTAAAATTTCTATTGCTGTTTGGTTTTAGAATTATAAACAAAAAATATTCATTTAAGTTTGGAATAAAGTTAAAACTGTTTGTGCCATCCTGCATTTGATAAACTAATACTTGAAATTAAAACAGATGATGCTTTATCAAACAAAAAATGAATCAAATTTTTATAGTATACAGCAATTTTGTTTGTGTTACAGTAAGTAGAATGTAGACAAAAAGGCATCATCATGGAGGAAAGGATATCAAAACTACTCCATAAATGTATTAAAAATGCATGAAAACAAAAGTCGTGTGTGTATGTTTGATAGAAGGTAAGTATAGTATTCAAATAAGAACAAATTTTTTTCCCAATAATTTGGAAAAATTTTCGCATTTTAAATGTATACTGTAACCGTAGTTTTATAATGCCCTCCCTCCCCCATTAATATCCATATGTTGCCCCATTATCCTTGTCTTCTCACATATATGCTGCTTGGGAAGGGGGGGGGGAAGTAAAGTGCCTTTGCTTTAGATAAAGGTAGTGGTAAAACATCTTTATCAAAATCAAAGAACTTGAAACAAAAATTATTTTTAATTTTTTTTGCATGCTTCATTTTTTTTTTAAATTGGGGAATTTTGAGTTGAAATAATTTTTTTTAATGTTTAAATATATGTTTTCCTGAGTAATTAAACTATTTAAAGGTATTATAGTATATAAGAGAAAACATATTTGATATAAATTACTTGTACATCTGCTGATACTTTTGATTTTTTGTATATTCAATAAATGTATCTTTAAATTTAAAGGTATAAACAATCTGCCTCAGTAATGGAATTCAAATTTTGTAATTTTGAATTAGAATAATGGTCTGTATATATATTTTTAAATGTGGGAAATAAATAATAAAGGGTTACATCATAAAAAATGTTTAAGGCAATATACTAAACAGAAAATGCTGAATTTTATGAAAAATATTTTATAAATAAAAATAATAGTTTTGTTTGAAATTTGTTATTTCTTTTAATGTCTGTTTCTCTCTCTTTTTGTATAGCTTTATTTGCAATCATTAGTTTTTTGGTGGTCTATGTTATGTCCCTGACATTTGTGTGGATACAGTTTTTCATGAACGATAGGGATAAAAGTTACTTACCATTATCTTTGGAAACTAAATTAGGCATCTGTTTGTTACCTCCTGGTGCATTGAATACACTCTTCTTTTTTGTATCCTTTTATGAAGCCAGTGGTAAGTGAAACAAAATACTTTATTCTCTTAAGCATTCACTCTGGTAAGTACATGAACTGATAATTGAAAATAATCGGATTGACAGGATTTACTTTAATGCACCCCTTGATGTCAGAAGGTGCCATAAGTTTGCTGTATTGACTGCATAGTGGAATGAAATGTAACCCCCCCCCCCTCTTACCTGGGAAACTCATTTCTAAGGTCCACTTCTATCTTTTCTACATTAAGATGAAAAGAAACTTTTTCTAGCCTCCTCCCCCCCCCTTTTTTGTTCCTTTTCATTGTACTATTTTTTTGGTAAAATTAAACTTTTATTTCATTTTACATCAGCAACAGTACCATTATTGATTTTTAGACCAACTGAACATGACACCAAGGTAACTCTTGTCTCATGTTACAAGGACTTCAAATTTGAAATTCGTAATTGAATACTGCTTTGGCGCAATTTTAAAATTGTCTCCAAAATAGTATTTTACCCTAGAATTATTCAAACATTTTATTGTTTACAGAAGATTGTCTTATGAAATATGAGGTGAGATGTATTTGAAATGAAATAATGGAGTATGATGTGTAAATTTGAGGAATGAGATGCTAACTTTTTATTTGATTTAATAATCAGCTGTGAAAAAGTGGTATCTTATTATTTTTATTGCATTTTGCAATTATTGCAAAACCAAATATTAAATTAAATAATATACAAGATATGTTCCAGGTTGAAGAAAATTAATAGCAAAAAAACAAACTTGTCTTCTTAAAATATGAATCTTGATTTTTTTTTTCACAACTGTTAATTCTTTTAAAATATCTCTAATTTTTAAGAGCATTTAGAAGATTAAATTATTTATAGCTTTAGAGCAATTTTTTTTTTAAGATTAATATTTTTATGTCATGAATGGGGAGATCTCTGTCACCAACTTATATAATAAAACATGTTTAAAATTGATTTTTTTAAAAACATTTTATTGTTGTTTAAATATTAGGTTACTAATTTTAATGTATTGTTGAAAAACTCATGGTAATATTTTCACTATAGATAGATTGTAAAATTTAAACATTGTTTTGAATAAATTCCTTGGAGCAATTCTTTTGTATTGATTGTTTATAAAATAATATATACCTCTCTGCACTCACTAGTCAATAGCTCAAAAACACACATTGAAGATGTTAACAAATGGCAAAGGTTAAAAGATCTTTACTTCACTGCAGTGCTTTTGACCACCCACACTTACAACTCTTCCTTCCTAAAAATATTTTTAGCCCTCAAGCTGTCAAGCGTAATATCACATGAGCTCGGGCATACACTAAGATTCTGTGTGGCATTGCAATGTTTCATCATTCAATAAGCTTGATATCATTCAACAATAATTTATCTTTAAAAAAATGTCAATAGAAGAAGAATTTTATTTATAAGAAACAAAATCAAAAATAATAACTATACTCAGATTACAATCAATACAGAGAAAAATAATAAACACAATAAGTATCATTGATTTCAAAATTAGATAGAAAAAACTTATGCAGCATAAGTGAAATGAGATTTCATTCTCTCATAGTCAAGATTCTTATTTTAGAAATAGGTCTTTTACTAAAGCAATGTTCAGTTCTGAACTTCAAAACTCTCATTTTATTATCCTTTTGGAGAAATACCTTGATAAGTGCTCAATAGCTGTTAAGTTATCCTCCTTAATTAGGACTAAATCAACCACTTAAACATTGTCTTTTTCAAAATTTCATTTAGTTCTTTGTTGTAGATTATTTAGGTACCCCAGCTTTTCCATATAGATTGTATAATTTTGTCAATCTCTAATATATTTTCAATCTATTGTTCCTTTATGTTTTACATTTGTCTCAATGGAAGTAAAGTCTTGTATCCAAAAAGTGAACTGGGTTTAAAATTGACTGATCATTTGCATCCAGTGACAAAGGGGGGAGGGAGAGGGAGCAAATTCAATTCTAGCAAAATGTTAGTGTTGAAATAAAATAAATCAATTTATTAATCTAATTTTTGTGCTTTTTCAAAAATCTTAATAAATTTTTATATAAGGTTTTAAAAAAATGGTACTTACCTTTTTTCTTCTTCTTTTCCTCTCTTTTTTTTTATGAAGTATCTTCAAAATTCGGGGAAGCAAGCAGTTTTGTAAACTTTATCAGTCAATAAACAGTTCTCATAAGTAAAGAAGCTTATATTTTCATTTTAAAATTTTAATTAGATATAACTCTACAATTTTACAAACACAGAATTAACAGAAATCTAAATACATTTACCTAATTCTAAATTAGTTATGCAAGATCAAAATAAAATTTTTCTTACTACATTTATGTCCAAAATTAAGTTCACAAACATAAAATCTGTGAAAACTGAAGAACTATTTACTGTGTTGCCAAGAAATTTGGCACATATACATATTACAATGTCAGAAAGAATATAGCAACATAACACTATGGAAAAGATCTTAATTGAGAATTAAGATACAAATCATGTCAAAAAGTGCAAAATTATAAATAAGAGATAAAGCATTTACCTTAGGAAAAGTCTGTCTAATATGGAGTGAGACCACTGTGAACTGCTATACAAGCTTCACGAGCAGCTATGCTGCTTATGAAGGTGTCAATAAGTATTTGTGGCAACAAAGCCCATTTTTCCAAAAGCAGGACTTTTAAATCCTGGGAGGGGAGCTACCTTGAGAAAGGACTTTTTCTAGTCCATCCCAAACATGCTTAATAGAATTGTGTTTTAGTAGACTTTGAGGGTCAATCCATACAGTGAATATCCGCTCCTTCATAAAATTCAACAATGTGAGTTCTGTGTGGCCAAGTGTTATCATTCTTAAAAATGTAGTGTGGGCCCATAGCACTCAGTAAAACCTCACATAGACTTCCAGGATCTGATCCCTATAGCACTGTGAGTTGACAGTATATGCATCGAAAATGTATAGTGGTGTACGACTGCCCAACAATATGCCACTACACACAAGGACTCCTTTGCCACCAAAATTGTCGATTTCTGTTACATAGGAGTGATGAAAGTGAGCTCCATTTTTTCTCCAGGTGAAAACTCAATGAGAATCATTTTATCTGGTACATTTTGACTCATCACTGAAAAGAACATGCCCCCATTCTTGTGGTGTCCACAACTGATGCTTTCAGCTCCACAATATCCGGCGTTGCTTGCTAGATGCAGTCAAAGGGACATGCAAGGCGGGGCACCAGGCGTAAAGCCAGTCTCTTCGAGACTGCTGTAGACTGTTTGCCTGGAAATTCTTATTCCAGACACAAATACAAGGTCACGAGCAAGCTAAGGAACCATTGTCTGCCTATGTCATCTTGCACTTAATGCCAAATAGTGATCTTGTGCAGTAGTCAGTTCTCTGTGGCAACCATGGCTGACTTTTCTAGTGACAGTACCACTTGTTCAGAATTAATTCCATAACTGGGGAACCACTTTCAAGCCATTTGTAACCATCGAACCACCTCTGCTTAAGACTAACCAGCTTCAAGCCTGCCAACAGTTCTCCATTTCAAGGAATCATCTAAACGATTATGAGAAGTCATTCTCAAACAGACAAACTTGTTTGTTTTAATGCAATATTCACAATACTGGAGACAAAATTCCCATATGGGTGAATGGTCTCAATCCAATAGTTCTGCAAAAACTAATGCTAAACAACATTTTTTCCTAAACTGAAGCTTGAGATTGTATAACCCATTCTTCAAAATATATAACATATAAATTCAATTAGTTTTACTGGTGGCATTTTAAACAACATGTTTGTGACCTTAATTTTGGTCATGAGTATACTACATATTCAAAAACATATGTTAATCAGAAGATGAGTGGAGTTGATTTATTTGGGTTATCGTTTATTACTTTTGTTGCAAAGTTTATTGATTTATTATGTGGTTTCCCACTGAAACAATTTCTTGACTGACACTGTTTCACATTGCAACTATGTTTTTAATGCTTAATATAAATTTTGTTTATTTTAATGACCTGTGCTCTCTCTAAAACAGAAAATTTTTAAATTGCGGACAAGAATACAAAAGATGGCCTCCATTGGGTTTACATAAAATACATTTGTTCTTTTTAACTTCTGATGAAAATATGTTTAAAATTCTTTGTTGTAGAAGTTGTAATAGTTTTGAGATTTGTTTTCTCAGACCTCTTATTTTCATTCCTAAACTTACAAGGATAATTTTTTTTTTTTTTACTCCTAGAAGATAAATAAATATCACCCCAACTCTAATGGTTTTAAATATGATTCTTCATGCTTAACTTTGATATGTCATCAACTCACAATCCAATGAACTGAAAATTTTATTTGGTACAATAATTTCACTCAAAGGCTTAAAATCACTTGCTCCACTTACCTGATAATTAATATTTAAATGTTGCTCTCAATTTGAATTTAAATTTCACACAGCTCTCTAAAAATAATTTTTGGGCTTAAGATAATTTTTTGGACATTCCTGTGGTGTTAGTTGGAATTAATTTAAAACTAACATTTCAAGTTTATCATAACTGTGCCATTCTTCTTGAGACCCATAAATCCTTATATTTTAGCTCATTGGGTGCATTTTTCTTATTTGAAAGCTTTTTCTAAAAATTGAAAAAAGAAAATTTTGAATAATTCCACTCTTAAAGGAATAGGAATGTTCTAACACTCTTGATGAAATTTTCTAAATCACGATTACTTGCTTCGGTCTTTAAATTCTTCATTGAAGGCACACTATTTTGTAGTGAATCTCTTCTAATATTAGCAATTTCTAGCTCTTCTACTTGTGCTTATTTAATTTTTTTAAGCTTTACATCTTCCGATTCCTTACAAATATTAGCTAATTCGAATTTCTTTTTTTAACTGGGCAATTTTGATTTCTAGAGTTGTAACTTTGATTTAACCTCTTCTACTTTCAATTTCTTTGTTTTAGCATATACTTAATTTCACTTTCAATCAAATCTTTATCACTTTTAAACACCACAATTTGTGCATTTTCTGGGAAAGATAAATCTCAACTCCTCTATGACAAGTTTGAGTTTGTCTTTTTAGTATAGAAATGGATATAATTAAGTATTATTAATAAAAATAGTAAAAAAATTCCTCTTACCTCAAATTACTGCAACAGCTTTTATTTCTTTCTAACACTTTTTCTAAAACACCTCTTGGGTCCAAAGTCATGTGGATTTCGCTAGACCGCTGTAGCGTTTGACTCTATAATGAAGTTATACTCTTGGCTTTCCTCTGACTCAGTGATGGTCCAGGGTAATTTTCTGCACTTGCTGGTTAATAGAAAACACTAATTGAAAATGGTAACTACTGGCAAATGTTAAAAGTTCTTTATTTCACTGTAGTGGTTTTAAATGCCACACAGCTAAAATTCTTTTTATATATTAAAAATGCTCTTAGACTTCAAGCTGGGCATGTGCAGTAAACACATGAGCTTGAGCGTGAACAAACATGTAATTGATAGCATGTAAATTGTTTATATTAAATTCAAAAATATTAGTATATAAAATTTGGTAGAAAATTTCTTTCACTTCTCTCAAATAAAATTGTCCTAATTTTTGGGTAAAGATGATTGAAATATAGGTAAATAAAATGAAGTGAATGTAACATAAATTGTGAAACCTTTCACTAATGAGAACATTCATATTTGAAATTTAACTTTTTTGTGTCAGTTTTCTCCCTCATTAAGATTTTCTCATATTTTCCTGTTAACAGATTAGTATAGATAAATTTGTAATTTTGCAAACCTGACATATTAGAATAAATGTATAATCCAAGTTGAAGAGAGTGAAATTTTGTTTGTAGTTGTATCTTGACAGTGGCATACCCAAGTTCCTTTAACGGAGCAGAGGAAATATTTTTTAGAGATGTAGATGAAAACTCAAAGCATTATTTATTAAAAAATATATATAAATATTTCCCTCTGGGGTATTGAATTCTTCTTGTGTACACCATTATATCTTGATGCACTTGTATAAGAAATAATAGTAATATTATATATATATATATATATATATAATATTCTTAATATTATATATATATATAATATTCTTAATATTATATATATATATATATATATAATATTCTTAATATTATTATATATACAAGGGGTGATCAACTGAAAAGGTACGAAACGACACGGTGGGTACAAATATAGACTTTATTCAAAATATACACCATAGGCCTGAGCACAACGATCCCACTGATGAACAAGCCGCAGGATTCCTTGTTCCCAGAATTCCTGTGGCTGTGACGAGACCCAGTCCTTCACAGTGTCCTTGAGTACGTCGTCCGAGTTGAAGCGCTTTCCTTTCAGGTGTTTCTTCAGTGGACCAAACACATGGAAATCGCAGGGCGACATGTCCGGACTGTAGGACGGATGGTCCAACCTCTCCCATTGGAACTTGTCCAGTTCCATTTGTGTGACTCTGGAGACGTGTGGACGCGCGTTATCATGAAGCAGAACCACACCCTCTGTGAGCAGCTCCGGTCTTTTGTTCTTGATGGACCTGCGTAGGCGTCGGAGTGTCTCACAGTACACATCGGAGTTAATGCTTTTTCTGTGCTCGAGTAATTCTGTGCTCGCATCATTTGGACGCCGCTTTTTATAAGAGCCTTTGCTCTCTCCTGCGCATGCAGGCACCCGCGCATGATCCGATCCCAGTCAGAGTCTCCAATGGCATCCCGAGATGTCTCGCTACATTCTCCCTTGGCGGAATATGCAAATATTTAACAGTTTCATTTTTATGTCGTTTCGTACTTTTTCATTTGATCACCCCTTGTATTATATATATATAATAGTAAGAAGTTATGATTCTGTTATAATTTCAAGAAATTATTAAAATGAGAGTGGAAACCAGGGGTTGGCAACCTTTCAGCTGTGGCACGCCAAACCAATCTACCAATATGATTCAGCATGCCACACAGTAGGACATTTTTGAAACAATTGGATTCTTGTGATATTACAAGCAGAATTAGAGAATAGTGGTCAATTATTTAGAAATTTGCAGTTTTATTATATATTAATTTTGCATCATTTAAAGATATTTCTTAACATAAACAGCATAAAATATAACTATTTCTTCAACAAAAAAAATTAAAATTGTATTATCTGTTTTTAAACATATTTTTTAAAATAAGAAATAAACACAAAATATAAGCATTTCCCTTCATTAAAGTTAAATAAAAAGATAAAATTTTAGTGCAGACCTTTACTTTCACGCCGCAAAATTAGGGCTATAATTTGTGACTTTCAATAAGACACGATTCTGAGCATTCAGTTGTTAAACAATTTCTTTGTGGACTCGAAATATTTTTCACATGGAAAGATTTTTTCTTTGATTTGTTGAACTGAAAGCGGAAGACAAAGTACATGCAACTTTCTCTTTTCAAACAATTTTTCCAGCATTGGCATTCAATAATTTACAAAATAGCTGTAAATTTATCTTTAGAATTATCTTTCAGATTTTTTCGTAATTTCATAAATTTAGAAATATGTTTGTCAAATAAAGTCCAAATTTATCCACTTCCATCCACTTAAAAATTGACAAATTTACAGAGTGCCACTGGGAATCGTACTGCATGCCATAGGTTGCCAACCCTTGGTGTAAACCATCAATTTTAGCAATTGTTATCGATTTTCTAAAACTAATTTTGTTTTATAGGTGAAGGACTTCAATGGTATAATTTAACTGAATTCTCTCTGGCACATGATCTAAATGTACTAATGATCATGGGAACTATGGCATTTTCTTGTGTTTTGTTTATTTTGGGCATTTGGTATTTTGATTCTGTTTGGCCTTGGCAACGAGAAGTGCACAGGCCTTTTTATTTCCTATGTTTGGTAATTAAATTTTATTCTTTTCCTTCATTTTTCTTGTGATTAAAATTAATTTTAATTGAAATATTCTAATTTTACAGCCAAGCTATTGGATGGGGGCGAATCCAATATCTGAAAATAAAATAAAATTATTTAAAAAAAATGATGATAATGCTGATTTTTTCGAAAAAGAGCCTAGAGGATCTATACCACGTGTAATTATACAAAATTTAACTAAGGTAAGACTACTGAATTCTTTCAAGAATATTTAAAAAGGATTTCTTGGATGTATGGGCAAGATAATATTGATATCTGATATGAATATTATTTGTCACTTTATTTAATTATATTATGTCTAAAAATGAATTGGTTTGAAGCACACCAATTAAAAAAAAATCTTTAAATAATTCATTATGAATCAGAATCTGTTATATCATTTGAAAAATCGTGTAAACATGTATATAAGATTCACTTTTTTAAATTTCCTGTTTAAACTAAAAGGTACTTAGTAACTAACTGCATCTTGAAGTTTTTTTTTCATTTCATGAAATTTATATGTAGTAAAATTCTAGAAAATGCTAAAGCTGAGGAAATTTTTGCAATAGTCTCAATATTATGATTTTTAATAAGTAATTATATTAAATCTAAAGTATTAAATATTTTGTTTTGAAAGGAATATTTTCAAAATAAAATAAAATTTATATAAGATTTATTAAAATATTAGCTGGAATATAATTGTTTGCATGGCTGAATTTTTAAACTCATCCTGCTAGATTTTATTGAAATTTTTTGATAGTGCAAAAAATCTGCAAATGCAAACCATGATTCCAGAACTAAAATACACTTGTTGATAAAATACTTTTTAACAATGATTCATTCAAAAAAGAATTGTTATTCTGCTTCAAAGAACAAAAGAATGAATATTATCATAAAAGCAATTTTTAAATTAATTTAATAGGTTGCAATCTAACTTTTAATTTAAATTTTATTTTCTAACTATTTTAATTTCTTATACTACCCAATTAAACATGGCTAGTTATTCATAAGTGTCAACAACTGCCACAAGATAGGATATTAAGACCTCATCAGAAATCATGTGCCCCTATGACCATTCTACCAAATAGTCCTTTATCCTGTTGTATCTGGCAATGGAAAAATTCAGACGATGGATTTAATGAGTTGCCATAGAACTGTAGAACCAGCTAGGAAAAATAAAAATAAGAACAGCAGAACAAAAATGTTTAATATCTTCACCTTCTGAAATGGACGTAAAATTATTTCATTTATAATATATTTTAATCATGGTGCAATAATTAACACATATACATATTAACACAAAGACATAATATTAAATATGTTGGTGATCCCTGAACATATAAGAAACAATTTTAAAAATTTCTAGTAAATACCGAAAAACCGATATTTAAACTTGTTAATACCAGTATTTCGAAACTTTACAAATGGCTCAAAATACTGTTATTTGGTATACCGGTATTGCAGTCCCTAGGCTTTATAGACCATTTCCTTACAAGCAGCACAATACAAACTAGTCTTTATAGAAAAGTTGCCAGAAGATAAAAGAGCAAACTTAAAGTTTGTGTTGGTCAGGGAAGCACAGTCTGTCAGATGATTAAAATAAGAACTGAAGGAAATTAAGTTTGCTATCTTACTTTCTTACGGAAATTAATGCCAACTGTTTAAATATTGTACCTATTTTTAAAAATTTTTTGTAATGGTATTATCGAGATTTTTACTATCTGAAATTTCCTGTTCATTCTGGATCATTGAGTCTACTGTACATAGATTGTATGTCTTTGATGATATTTATATGGTTTTTCAAGAAACTTACCTATCTCTTCCAAGCAAAAGAAAAAGAAAGTTAAATTCAATAATTATATAAACTATTGATAAAAATCGGATTTTTTATATGTTAAATTTTGAACACATTTGCATTAGTTTTATAAAAGGAATTTTATTTGTGGCTGAATATAATTTGTCATATTAAAATTTTGATGCATAAAAATTAATGAAAATATAGCTTTGAAAGAAATTTTTTCATTTACTTTTTGCTTTTGTTTTAAAATATACCTTATTTACTCGAATCTAAGCTGCACTATTTTTTCTGTGTTAATGCTACTGAAAATTGGGTACAGTTTCAAATCGAAGGTAAAACATTTGTTGGATGGGGAAATTGAATTTCCACCTTTTTCAAAAGGAAAAATGTAATCATCCATTCCTGTCCACTTGCATCAATGACTTATCCCATTCTGCAATTTATTTCCAGTATTTAGTCCATCCTAAACATCATTGTTTGCTTGTATTTAGGATAGTTTTTTGTATACATTTTCTTTTAATCACCTAAATAGCAAGGATATTGGTAATACCATCAAGAGGAATTCACTATGACGCAGGTATCGATAGGGAGTTAATTTTGTATGGAAAAGAAAAAAAACAGAGCAGCGGCCACTGAAAATTTGATGCGGATGAAAGAAATATACATCAATGGCATAAACAAAATGATGTAATTTGTGCTTGTAAATGTTCAACATTCTTTAATAATTCTTTTGAATTCTTCTATATACATTCTTTTAAAAAAATGGTGCATAGGAAATGCATTGTATGGCACAGAAGACGACTGTGTGAGGAAATGGCGATGCTGGCACCAATTTCAAAATCACCTGTGACAATGGGAGTGATTAATCATTTTCAAAACATGATACTAATGTTAGAGTAATTATAGGTTCATGTAATGCATTTGAAAGTTTTTGAAATACTGGTAAAATACATTAATTAACTTATTATTGTTCCATTAAAATTTCTTAAGAATCAGATATTGATGAACATTTTAGACATTTTTAAAAAATTTTTTCTCAGAAACTTGTAGAGAATTGGTGGTGCAGCTTAGAATCAATAGCAGCTTAGATTCGAGTAATTACAGCAGTGTTTAGTGTCTACTGACACTAAACACTGCTGTTATGATTTGAATAACATATTTTTTTACTACAAATTTTGTACTTAGAATAATTTGGTTTCTGCTTTAATTTGATACCCAGAATAACTTACTGTGTTTTTTGCTTACATATTTTAATTGAGCTGTTCATGAAAATAAATAATTTTAGCTTTTTTGAGATTTTGATTATTCTAAAAATGTATTTCTTATTCAGGAATTTTGCTCTGGGTTTACTTATAAAAAAGCTGTGAATAATGTGTCCTTGAATATCTATCAAGGTCAAATTACTGTTCTTCTTGGTCATAATGGTGCTGGCAAAACAACACTTATTAATACTCTTACAGGTATATTTTTTAAACAACATTTATATAATATTTTTTGATAATTTCTGAATATGTTAGTTGCTTGCTCATTTAATTAATAGTTTTAGATCTACTGTGTTATCCACAGATTAATATTTTTAACTATCATTGAAGAATTTTTACAATTTTAATAATTACTGTATTATTTAATTTGCTTTATGTAGAATTTTTTTCTTATATCAATTTGGCATTGTTCCTTACATTCATTTAGAGATGTTTTATATTTTTGTCTCATTAAAGGATTTTTTTAAATATGCCCATATAAATAAAGAGAAGCAATTAAAATTGTGTGAAGCCAAGATTGATTAAAAATCTCATTTCATAGATAAGTTTAAAAATTTTGTAATTTTATTATTTTTTTCCCTGCTAAATTTATGACTACCATCAGAATTAGTAGTTTTAATCAGGGATGTTTTAAGGCAGAGGTGGCCAACATTTTTGGGAAGAGCACCATTGTATGATTAAAAAAATAAATATGCATGCCACTTCGACTTTTCCAACAAACAAACAAGAAAAAGTGAAAAAAATGTCATTTGCAAGCTTATTATGGAATTTTTACGCAAATAGCACATTTTTAAATGCAAGTCTATGTAGTCAAAATTTAAAAATGATTTAATAAATAAAATGAAAGTACAATCTTAGGTTTTATTATTAATTAACTTTTTACAAGTTCAATCAATTAGGTTAGGTGTAAAATAAAAATGAGTACCGTATTTTCCTGTATATAATCCGTGGATTATGTGTTAAAAAAATTTCAAATTTCATTGTGCGTATTATACGTTGCCGTATATAGTGTGATTAAAACATTCTCTATCAGAAAAGTTTTCAATAAAGTTTTGAAAGAAATATCATTTATGTTTTATGAAATAAATAACATATGTTGCTGACAGCTTTTGCGACTCAGCTGGCGTATTTCAGCTACTATCGGTTTTATTCAATTACGTTCAAGAACGAATTCAGTTCTTTGGAAAGGAAAAAAGGTTGCTAATCACTAATATTTTAAAAGCATAGCAAGGTTGAATTTAAATTTTGATGCTTTAATCAGGATATTTTATTAGCTGTAAATTTTAATTTTACATGCCTGAATAATATTTTTATTAGTTGGTAATTACTTTTTAAACATTTAATCAATTCTGATGTTTTGAAAGAATAAATCCGTAATAGTTAAGTAAATATAATAATTTTTTCTATGCTACCTGAAAAATAAATGATTTTGTAAATTCCACATTCAAATTTAATAAATAGAAATTGTGTGCTAGCATTAAAGTTTTCTTTTGTTATCCTTATTTAATGTATCATATATAATGTATTTTTGAATTGATAATTTTTTTATTTATGTTTTTCAATTTATAAAGTATAACACAAATTTCTCTCAATTCTGTTTGAAGAATTAGATCCTCAAACTTCTATTATTAATAATCTAAAGGATTTTTTTCAATGCATATAAAACTGGATTCTTAACTATGTTTTAAATAAAAAACCTTATGTAGATTTACAATTTAATTTTACTTATGCGATTCTCTTAAATTAATGTTTTATTTTTGTTTGATTGTAAATGCAAACGGTATTTTGCCATTCTGAGAGTGCTCTAGTCTTTAGCGAAAATGTTTACACAAATAATGATTATGCATTTAACAAATAAGTAAAAACATCTGCTGAAAAAGTTTGAAGAAAATGTACATCCACTTTATTTAAAAATTAATTTCTCTAAATTATTCTGTATACAAAGAGCATTAAAATAGATGATAATTTGAAAATTGTATTTAAATATTCTTCTTAGTTGAAATGATACTAAATGGGAGAAAATAATATAATTTTGAGAAATAGAAAAGCTCTATCATTTTATTCTTTAAAACTTGAATATAGTCTTTTAAGTTCATTGATTAACCTATATATATATATAAAGGAGAAAAGCAACTCGCTTATCACGATATCTCTGGAACTATGAGACGTACAGACTTGAAATTTGTTAGGCACGTTCCTTTCAAAGAGTAGAGATCCGCTAAGAATAGATTTTGCAAAAAGGGAGCCCCAAGTGTCATTACAAGGGATTAAGAGGTGTTGTAAACAATGACTTCCATTTTTAAACTACTGGATGTACAATCTTAAAATTTGGTAAGCAGACTACTTTCATGTAGTAGAGATCCATTTCAAAATAGGTTTTGTGAAAGTTGACCCCCCAAAGTGCATTATGAAGAGCTTAAGGGGCATTTTGGATATTCTCATTTTTAAACTATTAGACATACAATTTTGAAATTTGGTAAGCAAGTTCCTTTCATGGAGAAGAGATCCATCACAAAATGGTGTTTACAAAAATTGATCCCAAATGGCGTTGGGGAGTTTAAGGGACATTAAAGATAATTATTTTCATTTTTAAACTCTTAGATGCATACAGTCTTGAAATTTGATAAGAAGATTCCTTTTATTGGAGTAGATATCCACTGCAAAATATTTTTTATGAAAAACGACCCCCAAGTGGTGTTTCAGGGGGCTTACGGGGCATTACAGATTTATTTCCATTTTTAAACAATTAGATGTTCAGTTTTGATATTTGGTAAAAAGATTCCTTTCATAGCACAGAAATCCGCTTCAAAATAGGTTTCGCAAAAATTGACCCCCAAGGGGTGTTGCAGTTGATTAAGGAGTATAATAGATAAATATTTCTGTAACACACGCTTTTATAAGTTTCACTTGTATGTAACGGAATCTTTGAATTCGATTTTTACCCACTTTAAAAGGTCGGATTAATTTGAAATTTTGCACACTTGTCAAGAACCGATGACAATACAATTATTTCATAATTTTGTTTCATTGTCCTTATCAGGATTGTCAGGAATAATGATTATGAGATTTAGCGACAATTCCATATACCATTTCCTGATTTGGCGACTAATTCCGTGTACCATTTTCAGAATTAGTGACTAAAAGAATAAGGTGTAACCCTAAAAGTGAGTTTTTTAAATTTAAGTTAATTATATGCAAGTGTAAAATACACTTGTGGTTAATACAAATAAAGCAAACAAAAAAAAGCGTTTTTTATGTGAGAAAGGGGAGGTGGATGTATGTTAGCAATTTCTTACCATAATATAAACATTTTTTTGAAAAGGAAAATAAAAAAAAAGGCTCATACATGTGAAAAAAATAATTTATGTTCTAACTGCTAAATATTTTTTTTATTTTTATAAAGCAATATGTTTAGAAGTGATGAAACAAATTAACATCATAGCAATACGTTTAAAAGGT
The DNA here is from genome assembly GCA_019973975.1 of Trichonephila clavata. Lineage (NCBI taxonomy): Eukaryota > Metazoa > Arthropoda > Arachnida > Araneae > Nephilidae > Trichonephila > Trichonephila clavata. The sequence continues at coordinate 284,573 of BMAO01028251.1, read as the reverse complement.
GGTAATACGATTGACACTTAATATTACCATGTTTTTATTAACTCACTTTCTTGAATGTCTGTCCGGGTGGAATTTTGTAATTGATTTTAAACTGACTTTCCGAGGAGCTAGAGACTTGAAATTTGGATCATAGCTCAGAAGTGGATGACAATGCATGAAAATGTGAAAAAAGAAAGGGGAAAAAATGAAATGGAGGGATTTTTTACTTTAGGTCTGTTATAAAAACATTGTATATTGAATTTTTTTTTATTAGAACTTTTTCTTCTTAACACACTTTTATTTGTTTGACCTGTATCTGTAGGAATCTAATATAACAATACAGGACCCATCTGAAGCCCGTAAACAGAGAGAATAAATACCCTTCAGACCCTTTAATTAATATTCATTGAAGAACAAGACTAATTCCAGAAGCCACATAATTCTGGCTCCAAATATCAAACTCAAGGATAAATTCAACAATGAATAAAGGATAGTTTAAAAAACTAAAAAACACACTTTTATTGTAGATTGGACTAAAAAATAAATTATAGTTTTAAAAAAACTTAAAAACACACTTTTATACTGAATTGAACTAAAAAGTAAAAAAATAATTCTTAATATAAGAATAAAATGATGAGTAAGAAAATTAATGTCATTAGGGTAAAAGCGTGGTGTGCTTTGCACTACATTTTTACACTATCTCAGGATTTCGGGATAGAAGTTAGAAGTTATAACAATTCATGTATTTATAAAACACCCCACGTTTTTTCTCCAATGACATTAATTTTCTTGTTTATAGTTTTATTCTTACATTAAGAATTATTTTTTTATTTTTTAGTTCGATTCGGTATAAAAGTGTGTTTTTTAGTTTTTTTAAAACTATAATTTTTAAGCTATTAGACCTATTTGCTTAAAAATTGGTTGTCATGTTCCTTTAATGGAATAGAGTTCCTCTAACAAAGAGTTTTGCAAATATGGATCCCGAAGGGGGTTTGCGAAGGATCAAGGGGAGTTACAGAAAAAAATTCCTTTTTTTGAATTGTTAGACCCATATACTTGAAATTTGTTAGGCATGTTTCTTTTATTCTATAGAGATCCACTAAGAATGGATATTAGGGGAATCGAATCCTAGAGGAGGAGGGGGGGGGGTTACTGGGGCGTATTGACAAAAAAATTTTCCGCCTTCAATCTACTAGGACTATAATAATGAAATTTGGTTTGCATGTTTCTTTTGTTGAATTGAAATCCATTAAGAACCTTTCTTTTGGATATCGACTCTATGGGGCATATTGATAATAAAAATTCTGTTTTTACTCTAAGATTTAGATTTGAAATTTGGCTCACTTGTATATTTTACAGAGTAGAGATCCACTAAAAATTTGTTTTGCGGAAATCCACGTGGTTATTTGGCTAGGAGAACATAAAAAAATCATCTTACTTTAATTTTAGAAATTATTAGAAGTTCTGTCCTTTTTGTATCAAGAGGCGAGAGTTACAGGTATATACTCAAGAGCCAAAACATTGACCATTTGTCAATAACGAGTTGGCCCACCTTTGGCGTGCAACACAGCTTCAACCCGCCTTGGCATGGATGCCACAAGTCCTTGGTAGATGGCTGGAGACTGATTCTACCAGATGCTTAAGCAACGGTCACGTAAATCCTAGATATTGCGAATTGGTGGTCTTTGAACTCTGAGCTGCCGTCCTATGACATCCCAAATGTGTTCTATCAGATTGAGATCCAGTGAGTTAGGCGGCCAGGACATTAACTGGAATTCAGCATAATGTTCCTGGAACCACTCCAACACAATTTTAGCCTTGTGGCATGGGGCATTGTCCTGTTGGAACATTCCTTTTTCAGCTGAAAAAAAAGAGGCCATGTAAGGGTGCAACTTGTCCGCAATGATGTTCAGATACCCTGCAGCATTCATGGTCTGCTCTACCACAACCACGGGTCCCAGAGACACCCAAGAGAACGTCCCCCAAAGCATAATACCGCCACCACCGTCCTGTGTATGACCTACTGTACATTGAGGGAACAAATGTTTGCCTGGAAGACAGCATATCCTGGCACGGCCATCGGCGTGGTGAATTACAAACCGTGATTCATTTGACCAGGCAACTCTCTCCCACTGATCCATGGACCAGTCACGATGTTCCTGGGCCCAGCTCAGGCGCAGTTGGCGATGACGCTTGGTCAGCAAAGGCGCACGACTGGAACGTTTGCTGCTTAGCCCCATATCCAACAGTGTCCGCTGAACAGTGTGCTCCGATACTATTCTACTTGGACCTGCATTGAATTGGGCTGTCAGCTGAGCCACTATCTTGCTCTGGTTTTGCTTCACCATGCGAGACAGTCTCTGACGACCTTTTTCTTTAATAGCATGTGGACGTCCAACACCATGTCGTCTACTGCCGGTTTCACCGTCATTCATCCACTTTGCATAAGTACTAACAACTGTAAATTGCGAACAACCCACGAATTGTGCAGTTTTGGAAATACTTGTTTTTTGGTAAAAATATTTTTCTTTGATAACATAATACAATCTAATTTTTTTTTTTAAAATTTATTATCTCTCTACAAAACTTATTTAAAAATGCAAAGAAAAAATGGAAAATATTTACTTTAAAATACTTGTGTTGCTGTACAAATAGGTGGGATACATCTTTCTAAAACCTTTCCCGAAAAAGCTGTTTTCATAAAATTGTTATTAATTAATACATGCCTAGAACCTTTTTTATCATTAGTCAGATTTGTAAATTTTAATTTCTTACACAGAATTTTGAAGCAGTTGGAACATAATGTAGAGAAGCAATAAACTAACAAGATAGTTACAAATTTTGACTTCAAAAAAATCTGAGGGAATCTGATCAGCAATTGTTACATGAATTTAATCATAACATCACATGAATTTAGTTCTTTGTATATTCGTTTTTAATATTTATTCCTGATAATATTTTAAATTTTTTTTTTCAACAGCTAAATATAATTATAAAAAAGTTGTTTAGCTGGGTTTCCCCCCCCCCTTACATTTAGAATGTATTCTTTTTCTTTTGATAACTCTAGGTCTATATTCTCCAACCAGTGGAACTGCTTCAGTTAATGGTTTGGACATTTTGACTGGTGCAGTTAAAGCTCGCCGAGGTTTTGGTGTATGCCCACAGCATACTGTTCTTTATGATGCACTTACAGTTGAAGAACATTTAAAATTTTATGCTGCAGTAGGTTCTATGAATTATATAATAATGTTAATTATATAATAAGTCATTGATTCAGGAATTAATAATTTTAATTTATTTTTCAATTACTTATTTTTATTTTTGATTAATAAAGTAGGTATGTAAACATTTCTTAATATAATTTTGTACTTTTCTTATGTATTTTTATTTTATCAGAATTTAATTGTGAGCAAATTGTTTAATTAAATATTTATTACATGCATATTCTAGTAGAATTATTTATTAAATTAAAAAATTAATTAGCTTTACTTTTTAAATTTTTTTATACTGTTATAGACACTGAGTTAGGAATTATGTTCTGTATTAAGTATCATATATAGAGGGAGTATTTTTTTTTCTGGTTCTTATTCATTAGTAAAATGAATATTGCTGGATAATTCTTGAAATAAAATTTGATTTTAAAACAGTAAATGCAAAAACATATACCATTTAATTTTTTTAGAATGTATACATTAGCTTGTTTGTATATATCTTAAATATTTTATATTCTGGCTTATAATGTGCATTTTAGGTATATTCACCATGTATAACATGCACCTTTTTTTTATGAAGAAACCTAAGTGTGCAAGTGGATAATAAAACCATGGAATCAAATTAAACCAGACATAATTTGAAATTCATTTAACTAATGTAGAATATCTAACAATATAGATGAAACGGAAGATGATTACTTATTTATGGATCAGAGTAACTGCTACGGGGAAGATATAAAATAGAATTTGCCTGAAAATATAACAAACTGTTCATATTATCCAATAATAATAGTGCATGAGTTATGTCTGATTCTTTTAAATAAACAATATTGAGATGTATATTGCAATCTAATTTTTTATTCTCATCCTTTCTTTATTTTTAAAGCTATCATTTTTGTATCCGGTGAATAACGCACACCTGTACATTTTATTCCTTGTGTGTGTTGAAAATGCACATTATATGCCAGTATATGTGGTTTTTAAAAAGATAAAAATTCATATAAATATTTTTTGACACTTATCCATTAAAATACAAACAAGATATAAAATACTTCATTTAGAATTGTATAAATGTGTTCCTAGATATACATAAACTTCCCTTAAACTTTAAATGTAACCATTGACAAGAAGCACATTTGGTGATGTCAGTATAAATTGCTGCCTTTCTTACCTTATATTTCCTTGTAGAAGCCCCTTTTTCAACTTTTTTTAGGTTAAATATAAGGCCACAGTTTATATGCAGATTCATTAATCTCTAGAGGAAATGCACCTTAGAGAAAATGATATTTTATATGTATATATATATTTGCCATTAGCCATGCTCAAGTGACTTTAATCCTTTGATTTTTGGGGTGTTTTGAATCCATTCTTTATTCAAAAAGAAGGGGGTAACATAAATCCTTCAAAATCTGTCAGATTCTGAGTTTATGAATAATTTGTTAAATTCACATTCACACTCATTGGAATGTCTGAAAGTATATGATCATAATGCAGGAAGCTTTTCCTCTGAGGCATAAAAACAGCAACTCCAAGCAGCTTTTTTTAATTTTGGCATCTCCTAATTTAAGATGTTTTTCCCCCACTCATACTTGCTTCTCTTTTACAAAGAAATGCCTAATACACATGCTGGTAGTAGAATTTTCATCAAATACAATCACTTGTCATTTTAAATTGTTCCTGTATGAATTTCTTTTCCCTTTAATTTTCCAAACAAAAAAAATGGTGTAGAAAATAACAAAGAATTTAAAAGAAATGCGTTATTTGAAATGAAACTATCAACATTGATGTTTTATTGTACTGTAATTTTAGTGGAAAATTTGTTTTACCGAATTGGCTACTTTTTCAGACTCATGGTGACATGTTTAAAATGTATAGGATTTTTTACCCCATCCTGATTGGGCTTATATATGGGTTTCAAATTGTGGGTAAATTTTTGAAGAAAAAACAATTTGGCTTTTATATATTTAGACATATACATTATTTAAATGCATATAAAATTAGACAATTGACAGAAATTTTTTCCATTCAAAATAATTTATTTATGATTATATAAATATGTTTTTATATCTTCTAGAAATTAGATTATTGCATATTCACTTTTATTCCACCAAAATTTATTTGTATTCTTTTTAAAGGCAGATTTTATATTGTATTTAAGATTTTATCCCTTGCCATTTTTACTGTTTTTAACTGGCATTATACATATATTTTTAAACTTGTTTTTATATTTTAAAGATATCTTATGTGCAATTTAGCCAGAAATAACTTTTGTCATTAACTCACTGAAATATAGTATTAAAGGCACAAATCCTTCTGTATGAAGTATCAAGACGAAGAAGAAAAAGTAACTGGTAGCAGCCAAAACATAAATTAGATGAGTAAAATAAACTGATTGAGATCTTGTTCCCCCCCCCCTTCTGGGTTTAACTACTTGGGGTTTTGTAATGAGAACTAGTCAAAAAGAACATATGTTCTTTATTGAAATTGAAGACCAAGAATTATTGTTGCTTTGAGCTGATTAATAAACAAAATAACAGACACTTGCATTACAAAAAGGAAGGGATATCAAAAGAACAACCTTTTTTTTAATCAATATTGTTACTTGTTTACATCTAATATTGAAAAATATATATATTAATGCTTTAACTTTTGACAAAAGAAATTATGTTTTATTAGAATGTGCACGTATTTGATAATCATTCATCAAGCTTATTGTTATTTCTTTATTTTAAATTTAGATGAAAGGCGTTCAGTGGTTAAATCTTGATGAAGAAGTAACTCGAACACTGAATATGGTGAAATTGACCGAGCCAAGAACAAAGGAGGCTAAGGTTTTATCTTTTGGAATGAAAAGAAAACTTAGTCTTGGAATTGCAATTATTGGGGGCTCTAAAGTAAGTTTTTCTTTCATTTATATTTTTAATAATAGCAGTTTTTTAATATATATTAATTGAATTGAATTTGTTTCACTGCCTTTTTGCTGCTGATGAAAATACTATTGAATGTACATTATGATAATGCTAATTTTTCATTATTTCATTTCTTTAGTGCAGTTTTGTTTTTAAAATTTATTTTATGTGCTCTGCATTTATCATATTTTTCAATACCATTTATGTTGCCAAAATACATTTTGAAAATCAGTATTTTAAAAAAAAATTTGTAAGAGCCTTTTATTTTATTTATAATTGAATTCCATTTTATTTTGTAAGTGAAGAAACCATGAGTTTTTAATATTAAAAATATTTGTACAGGTGTTGTTCTTGGATGAACCAACTTTGGGTTTGGATGTAGAGACTAGACGAAGTGTTTGGGATGCATTGTTGGAAATAAAGCATAGTCGCACGATAATTTTGACTACTCATTACATGGACGAAGCTAATATTTTGGGAGATCGCATTGCTTTTATGGCAGATGGAGAAATTCGTTGTTGTGGATCTCCTAAGTTTCTGAAAGAAAAATTTGGTAAAAATTCTCAGAATGTATTCTTAAAAGGGGGGGAGGGGGGACTTGTATGTAAAGTGATATTAATATGTTAAATATTGTAAGGAAAAATTAAAGTACTTTAATTTTCAATCCCAAATATGTTTTTATAGCTTTGCTGTACAAATATATTTTATATGTATCAGGTTATATAAATACATTTATATAAACTGATGTAAAATGTTAAAAAAATGTAACTGTTTTTATTTTCATATTCTCAAAACAAATTTTAAAGGCTTTATTAGTAGCTATTTAATTCCTACTATTAGTTCACAATCTCCCTATATATATATATCTTGTTCAAATTTTCAATCGCTAATAAAATACTTTATCTATTCAAGTTCAAATGCATTTTTTTTAAACTTATAGTGGATGACACTTGATGTTAATACAGTTTTTTCAAATATTAATTCATTAGTTTAACTTAATTAATGAATAAATTGTAACAAACGAAAAAATAATAGTCTAACACCATATATAAAAAGGAAAATTGCTCGTTGTGTCCCTGCAGCTCAATGGATAGCGTGTTGAACTTCTAATTCACAGGTCATGGGTTCGAATCCTACTTGGGATTCCTAATTTCTGAGAATGGGATTTATGAATGAATATATATAAATAGTAACACATAAAAATAATAGTGCAACACCATATATAAAAAGGAAAATGGAAAATTGCTTTCTATTTTGCCACTTAATATTGTGATTCTGTCATATGAAAATACATATTTATATTAATTGTAATTATTTAATAAAAAGTAACAAAAATCTTTTTCTTTGTTGACCTAAGTAGGAATTGATTTTAAAAAAATTTTATATTACTTATTTTTCCATATATATCTCTGTAATCTTATTAATGGATACTGTTCATATTTAACATAGTTTGAAAAAGATAATCAAATATCATGGTGAAAGATATACTAAGAAAATTAAGGATTGAATCTACCATTTGAATTAGAGGTGTGGAATCTGCAGTTCTTTGATCATTTTCAACCTCTTGGGTTTTACAAAAATAAAGCTTAAAAATTTAAAAATAAATAAATAAATATATATCTGGAAAAAAATCAATTTTGCCCAATCAATCTTGTTAATTTTCTTTTTCTGATTTGTTTTTCGATTATGACCAGTTAAATAATGTCTGATTTTCAGACATAGTAAATGAATTTTGCAATTTACTTAATTATCCTATGTAATATTATCTAGATATGGACTTTTTCCTAGTGGTATTGAAGTGAACATGTGTTAAACTTAACACACATACATTCATATTTTCATCATTCATTTTAAAATAATTTTAGAAGTATTTAAAAAAATAAAGTTGTGCTACATTATGGGTCTATATTCTTATTTAAGGGTCACTAGACTAAAATACCTGTAAAATTGCTTGTTATTTTTTAAACTTAAAGATCATTGTTCTGAATGTAAAATATCTTTTCAGAACAAACATACATGAATTTAAAATCAAGCATTTTAAAGCAGGTTGTGTTAAATACTATATTTGTAATTTTTTTAGAAAATGAATTATTATAAAATATGCACTTTAAATCAAAAGAAGCTCCAACGTAATTGTAATTAAATGAATTTTATTTCTTGGAACAATTTTGGATAGAATTCATTTTATGGGGTTGACTAAAAAAGACTCATTATGTAAGCAGTTATCTTCATAAGAAGATTATATAAATTATTCTTATAAGTAATTCTCATTATTTTCTGCTATATATGTTTTCAGCATGAAATTTTTAATATATTTTGATGAAACCATGGGTATTTTTTGTTGACAGAAAAATTTACAAGAATTCTTGTTTATAATTTGGAACAGGTGTCAGCAATGTATGCCACGGGCGCCTAATTCACTTCTTAATGGTTTTGTTCACCTCTATAAAATTATCAAATCAAGTTAAATCATTCTGTCCTCTCACATATTATTTTTCCTTTTCTTTGGTTAACCCCAGTGCAGAGGGGGACAATATATGTAAAATATGTCAAAGCTCAAACATCCTCTTGTTGGTGTAGTGTGGAAATTAGAAGCCAGCTCAAGTGTCATCCTCATTTAAAATTATGAGATCTGTTGCCAAAAGCCCTTGAGCGACTGAATAGCACAATGTTAATATTCATTCACTCAATTGCCATTTGTTCTGTTTGTCGCGCCTATACACGAGTATTGAGTATAATTTCATCTGAAAGTAGAATTTAATTTGATAATACCCATCATGTGCTATAGGTTACTTTTAATTTTTATGGCATGTTTTTAATTTTATTGTGAAAACTTGTATTTTATTTGTGACAGTTCATGCCTGCATTATTGTAACATTCATACCTACATATACTTACATACCACTAATAAAAATAAAGCATGGTTTTCAAGATTCTTGGATAAATGAATATGGATTTGTACAATAAAAAGATCAAGATCAAACAAAAATGTGTTTTATATCACAAAATCCTTGTGTGTCAGATATCAAGTCTACAGAGACATTTTCTAACTAAACATCAATCAACATTTAAAAATTTAAATGAGAAATGTCTGTTATAAAAGAGCTGTTATTAAATTAAAAAACAAGTTACATTTTTTTTGTTGTTGTTAAACAATTGAAACCAAACCTAAAGCAACCAAATGTAATTTCATAATTTTTTATTGTGTAGCTGCCCAAGGCTAACCTTTCACACAAAAAACAATGATAGCAAATACAATGAAAATCATTTAACACAAAACTGAGGGGACTGAAGTATTTTTCCATGTTAATAGATATTGCAAAACAAATATATATATATATATATATTTAAAAAAATATTTTTATTAGAATATATTTTATTTGCACAGTTCAAACATTTCTCTAATTTGTTCTCTTTTAGAGAAAATTATAAAAATGTTTTTAAAAAATTGTTGTTTATAATATGGAATTAGCAATACCAAAATCTTTACAGATTTCCACTTTTGCCTTCTGTTTTTGATCAACAGCCTTAAGAAGCCCTTCATTTTAAGTGAAATAGCATTTTGCTTTCCCCGTGTGCCATTGTGCTCCAAAAAAATTCTTCTAAAATAGAAAAAAATATATGAACCAAACTCACTGATTTTTACTCACACTGTGATGTTCTTGGCACCAAATTCCAAAGTCAACTGATGAGATGCTTTTGTGTGGCATTTGTTGGTGTGGAAGGTGAGAGTATTTTAGTGAACAAAATTGGCTCCTGTCACTTTCTATTCTAAGAGTATTGCAAAGCCAAGTTAGCCTCCTTTCTATGAAACATGCAAAACCACCTTCCCTTTATTTCACACTCTTAAATCTGATGTTTCCCATATTTTGTTCGTTCCCAGAAAGGAAATCTTTTCATGTTAAGTGATATTTGTTTCGTGGTTAGAGAAAAAATGCATGAAAATACATAGTAGTTTGTTGGAACCATTGTATTATTTTGTGTTAACCGATATTTTGTCTTAAGTGTTTTTGCATTAAACGTATTTCACTGTATATAAAAGACACATTTTTAAAAATTGTTGAAATGTTCAGTGATTTACTAAATCTACAAACAATATTATCCTGAATGTACACAAAGAAATACCATCTTTTGTGCAAGCTACTGAAAGACTAATAACTTAAATGGTGGAAAATGTTTCAACAAAGCAGAGTTCTGGCTTACAAGTAACTATTGCATTTAGCATCGCTCTTGATGAAAGTACCAATGGGAATGATGTTGCATGCCTTATGGTAATTGCATGATATTGTGTTAAAGACTAAAATTATGAAAAATTATACAGCTGTCACAATTCCTCTGTCTTGATCAACTAAGAAACAGGGTATTCTTTCTTCATTTGTGATTATTTTGAAAGTAAAAACATTAATATAATTAAAATATTTTCTGTAACCCTACTCGTGCAATGATTGGCAAGAAAAAAGGTTTTGTCAAACTTCATGAAAACCATATTGGACTTGAAATGTTGAACTTCCTTTGCATGATACATCAGGAAAACTTTAATTGCCAAAATTTTGTCACAATTGCTTGATTTCTATAATGAACACTGTTGTTAAAATAGTTAATTTCATAGTATCTCATTCTTCATTGATACACTGGCAATTTGAATCTTTTTCGGAAGAAATGGAAAGTAAATATGGGAATTTCCCCTTATATAGCTGCGTCTATTGTTTTGTTGAGGTAATGTCTTCAGTACGTTTGTGTTATGCTTGGAACACGTTAAACTTTTTCTTGATGCAAAGGAAAAACATTTCTCTACATTGAAATGATGAAGAATGGTTATACAAATTGTTAAAAAATGTTTCTGTCTGACCATAATTAAACATCTTAATTAACTAAACTTAGTAATGCAAGGAAAGGGTCAAATATTTCTGGAACTTATTGAATACAGCAATACCTTATTTTATGCAACCCTGACTTTCACGAACCCAAAGTTACGCAATTTTCAAATCTCATTGATTTGTCTTTTGTTTAAGCGTTATACAATTCAATTGCCTGATACATCAGGAAATTGGTAACAGGATTGAAAAAGTTGTCAATCTTGCCAAGTAGATAAATTTATAAGTGGGTAGTGATAACCTTCAAGAACTGCTGGGTTCCCACAATCAGAACCTTACAGTTGATGAGCTCATAGAAATGTATGAGCAAGACCATTACATTGAAGAACTTCAGTCTTTAAACCCAATTTAATCAGATCAAATGATGGCTGAAAATTTGGCATAAGGCCTCAGTTTGATTGAAAAAGGGGTTAAAAATTTTAGAAAATATAGACTCCAACGAAGAGTGTATTTTTTCAGCAAAACAAGGAATAAAAAAATTATTAGCATGCTATGAGGAAATTTTGCAATAAAAAAAAAGAATTTGAACCTGAAGACTACTTTGTTAGATTTTATGAAACCATATACTTCAAAATTACTTCAGTTTGCGATTTTGTATTTGTGTTATCTAAGATTTTATTAAACTTTTTTTTTTCTTAATTATTATTTTCTTTCGTCTCTGGCCTAAACTAAAAATAATTTATATGCAAAATTATACCCTGACTTACGTTAATTCGACTTACATGGTTATTCCCACCTGTTGTGTAAGTCCGAGGAATCTTTCTACAAAATTAAATAAATTTGTGTGTGAATAAAAATATTTGTGTGATACTATTTTGGATCTACAAGTACATCCAAAATGTTAAAGCACTTGCAATTGCATAGACCAAGATGAACCTCAAAGTTCACTTAAAGAGAAATTTTCCAAAAGCTGAAAAGACTTTAAAGATTCTGTGCTTATAATTTCCTTCCTAATCAAACCAGATTTAATAAATTTATCCCATCACATTCTATTTGTCAAGTTTTGAGTCAATAGGAGTTGGTAATTTGAAAGTGGAACCTATTAAGCAATGTATAACATCTTCAGAATCATGAAAAGCAAAATTTACCAAATTACAAAAAGTTTGGAAGCTAACACTAATGATAAATTGACAACTATTTTAGATCGCTGGATGTCGTTACTTGAAAGATTTGATTGTTTGAAGGAAAAAGCATATGCTTTGCTTCCCACCTTTTCTTCTACATTTCTATGTGAATTAATCTTTTCTCATATATCAGCTGGGTTGCATGGTTGGTTTGCTGCTGACCTTCTGCGCCCAAGGTTGAGGGTTTGACCCCGGCCCAACTCGGTGGATTTTCAGAAAATCGAGCAGCCTGTCGTATGATTATATGGCATGAAAAAAATCCCTTGAGTTCCTGTTTGACTTGGGTGCTCTTGGCAAATTTAAAATCCTAAGTACGGTTTTGCATTGCAGAGCTCTGGGCTGGAAACTGGGCATTAAAATTACTTGCTGTAATTGGTATCGCCAAAATGGTGCCACACTAAAAAGTGATACCAGCTCTTGGGGAATGTATTAGGTCTACAAAGGTTAAATACCAATGTGCAGCCCCATTAGAGAAAATCTTTTCTTGTATGAAAAAATATTTTTTTTTATTAAGAAGTTGTTTGACTTTAGAACTGAACATTCAGAATCATATGTTAAATTATGTCGCAAGTTATTTCCTTGATATTGCAATCTATATATATATAAAGGAGTAAAATGACTCACTCATCACGATATCTCCAGAACTATTAGTCCTACAAACTTGAAATTTGGTATTCGTGTTCTTTTCATAGGGTAGAGTTTCACTAAGAACGAATTTTTTGCGAAAATCGACCTCCAAGATAAATATTTAAGTTATAGATAAATATTCCCATTCTTGAACTATTTGACCCACAGACTTGAAATTTAATTGGTCCTTTCACAAAGTAGAGGTCCGCTACAAAAGAAATTTTATAAAATCGACCCGCAAAAGCTTAAAAGGTGATTTATATAAAAAAAATTCCCATTTTTAAACTATTGGACCTACAGACTTGAAAATTGGTAGGCACATTTCTTTCATGGAGTAGAGATCCGCTGCAAAAAAGGTTTTGTTGAATTGAAATCCACTAAGAATGTATCTAACGGAAATCAACTCTTGAAAGGGGTTACAGGGCTTATTGAAATTTCAGTTTTTGAACTATTAGAGACTTAGACATGAAATTTGGTAAGCATGTTTATTTTATTGAGTAGAAATCCACTAAAAATAGGTTTTTCAGAAATCCACTTTAGGGGAGCATGTTATGAAAGCGTAAAAGATAATTCTACTTCAATTTTAGAAATTATTATTTAGAAGTCTATCTTTTGTAAAACAAAAGGAGAGAGTTATAAGAATGTTTTTCAATACCATCGAATGCTTATCGCTAAAACTTAGATATTAATCATTTATATATACATATAAACAGTATATATTTGTTCAATATCATGAAATACCCAGAAAAGTGGGCGGGTAACGACTAGTGTTAAATAAAGTGGGGCCGGGACAAGGTTTGCATTAAAACTTTAATTTTTTTATTGAGCTATTTTGTAGGTATTCTTGTATTTTATGTTGTTTCTTTTTTTAATAAATGTTTAAAATATACATAATATGCAAAATTTAAAAAATTTGTGTGTTTTAGGAATGGTTATATTTTATGTTTATTATTATTATTTTTATTATCTTTTTTTTATTAATGCTTTATTGATATGTGATAAAACTAACTCTGTATTCTTGACCTCTATTCTCCAACTGCATGCATTGCTGTGGGATTCAAATTGTTTGCAACAACAATGCATGCATCATATTGGTAGATTGTACAGCATCCTGAATCATATTGATGGATCACTGTGGCACACCACAGCAACAAGATTGCCAACCCTTGATTAAAAATATATAATATTTAAGAGAATATGTCTACTATTTTCTTATCTAATTTTATTGTTATTAATTTGTTAAATAAAAATACTTCTTAGCTATTTTTGTCAAAAAATTCGTAAATCAGATTCTTAAAATTTGTATCTGTTTTATAGACAAAACCGTGGAATTTGAATGCAAATTGAAAAGTGAACCATTTGGTTGTCTCATTAAAATTGTGAATGTAGCATTAAAAATTATTTATCAAGTTTTATCTAAATCTTATTTGTTTATCAAAGAAATGTTAATTCAGAACAAAATTTTTTTTAAATTCTGAGGATGACTTTGATTTTATGCACAGACAATATATTAAGAAGTAAATGAAATTTCTTATGTAGTATACTAAAAGTTTTTGAATAGTGTATCTGGAATTATTTATATAAAACTACTATTTGTAATTGAACTTTTATGAATTGACCACATTTTCAAGTAGAAAAGTTGTGGTCTCATCCCTGTCTTAAAACAGAGAGTCTTCTTAACTCATTCTTTATTAATTATTACACTTAGAAATTATCTAAAAACAAATGACATGAATTGTATTACTTGATGCATTCCTTTCTATTCCCTTTTAAATATGTATTAGATAATTTTTCACTATTTTATATTCTTTTTTAATGGTACATATTCTAAATAACTGTGACTCACACATGCCTATTAGGTAGATCAATTCTTCATATTGAAAAAACTTTCAATATAAGAGGAGAAATAGGAATTCAGGTTTATTTAAAATATGACAATGAGAAAACATAAAGACTTTATAATAAATTATTTGAAAGAAAGGGCTAATTTAATTGTTACTAATTGATTTTTCTGAAAATCTCAGGGAGATTGATGAAAAATTATTGCAGTGGCATTATTTCATCTAAGGTCAGTAGCACATTTATAGTTAGTCATTTGGCAACTTATCACCCGTACCCTTCTTCTTCAATGGCTCGACAGCCCTAGGTGGTCCCTGGCCTTCTCCAGAAGTTTTCTCCTGACATCTCTACTTTTGGCAACTATTTTCCAATTTTTGACCCCTAAAATATTTTGGTCTTTTTTGACACAGCCATTCCATCTTAACGGGGGTATGCCCTGAGGTCTATTTCCCATGAGCTTTGCCAGAAAAATTTTCTTGCAGCAACGATCTTCATTCATTCTAGCCAGATGACCAGCTCATTTAAGATCACCTATATCCAATTAACTTAAAAGTAATCTTTATTAAATTTATTAAAATATTTTGCATTATAATAGTACGTACACACATACATGTACTTGAACAAAACTTCGAAGGTAAAACATTAATTAAAAAGTGGTAGCACAATATGCATTCTACATATCTGAGATATAAAACCTGATAATAGATAATTCCTTTCAGAAAATGTATTTTCCCTGCATAGAGAAATTTTACTTTTAATGTTATTCTAGGTACTGGATATCATCTACATGTTGGGAAAAATTCTCACTTTGAATTAGAAAAATTACTTTCTATTCTTAAAAGCTATGTTCCTGATGTTAAAATTGGAAATGAATTGGAAAAAGAAATTTCTTTTAGTCTGCCATCCAATTCTGATAGGGAATTTGGAGATATGTTTAAGGAATTAGAGAATCAAAAACAAAAACTTGGTGTTACTTCTTTTGGAATAACTGTAACAACAATGGAAGATGTTTTCATAAAGTAAGTACATTCTATAAATAACATTTCTTTTGAATTGCTTATATGTATTTCTTTACATTAATATTTAATTAAAAAGTTTTTCCCCTTCATGGTACATTTTTTTTTATTGTAGACAAAAATACTTTTCTAAGTAAAGCTGTGTCTGGGACTTTCTAATATTAACTATGGGCAATCTTGCCTCTCTGGAAAGTTTTTTCCCCCTCTCTTAAAATTATCTTTTGATTTAATGAACTTCTTCTTAGGAAACCTTTTTTGGGGAAATTATAAGACACTTTCAGAATGTCATAGCAATTTTTTCCTGATTAAGCTTAATATCTTAAAAAAATCTTTATTATACACATTTGATCTTAATATATAAAATCCTAAAAATATAACCTTTTTTATAACCGTAAGCTTCTTAAATTTAGAATTATTTTATATGGAAGAGAGATTAAAGACAGATTTATTTTTCATAACTATTGCCTCAAGATTTCAAATATGTACACGGTTTCTGTAACTGAAAAAAGAATTTGCACTTGGAAAAAAGTCTTAAAATTGTTATTTAAACTTTTAGTTTAATTTTACTAAATAAAAGAAAAAAGTAGAAATGAAACTTACCAATAAAATTCATATTTTAAAATCCCAAAAGGTAAAAATTGTATAAAATAGACATTCAAAATAATAAATGCGACTCATTGGTTGCATACCATTATTAAACAACAGAGAAAGTTATCACATTGTTAAAATTCTATTTCCTCTTTATTTTGATTGAATATAGTAATATGCTATTTTTTTTAGTTAAAACAGAATGTCAAAAAATCAGAATTATAATACAATTAATGACAGTAAAAAATGCATTCCATTCACTTTTTATACGAATGAATTTTATTTATTTTCTTTTGGGAAAATTGATATATGAATTTTGGAGCTTATAAAGAACAAACATAGAAAATTTGTTAAAAAGTGATAAAAGCTTCTTCACTCTTAATTAAGAGAAATAGTTACATACATTTTATGTTTATTTAGCTCTAAGGGAAATGAAATTATGTGTCCTGTTTTATTATTATCCTGTGGGAATATATTTAAATCCTATTTAATATATATTAAATATTATATAGGATTATTTAAATTTTATTTAAATCCTGTGGGAAAATATTATTTACTTTGAAAAGTTCATATGAGTGTATAAATCATCGACATGTTTAAAACTGATATGTGTGTGTTTATTATACTGAAATAAAGAGCAAGTATTTCTTAAAATTATTTGATAATTTTTATTATTTTACCTTGAGGATTTATTGGATTTGTGATTCTTTATTAAATATGATTTCAATAGGGAAGTAAAAGATATATTAATATACATTCTATGATACTGTTAAACTAAATTGAAAGGTAAAGGTATGTATCCTACAAAAGTATTTTTGTTATAATATGTTATTTATTCTTAATAAAAATTAAAATTTCAAGTGCAATCAATAAGCTTGTGGGGTAAATTTTCACAAAATTATTATCCAATAAACTAAGCTCTTTTACTTATTTTTATTTAAAAATTTTTGTGAGTTGAATTGAGTATTTTTTTATTGATATAAAATCTGTAGAAGGAAATGATAATAATTATCTTTGATGGTTTTTGCACTGTTGGCCATTAAAATTGCAACACCACGAAAGAATGGTCTGACAAACATCAAAATCACATGAAAGGAAGAAGATTGGGATAAACAAGTGATTAGTACTTTAACGCATTTAGATAACGCAGGAGGGGAAAAGAACATTTGAAGCATTGTATAAAGGAAAAGTTGTGTAATGAATTTCTCATTTGGAAAACACTTTGTAAAGTTGAAGTTTGCTCAGAATATCATGTGATACCTTGGATAATAATAAGAAATGCTTACCAGCAAGTGTTGGAATTCAGTAGAGGCAGGATTGTTGGCTATCAAGAGTGTAAATTATCATTCTGTGTTTTCACTCATCATCCTGGTCGAAATCAACCACTTTCGTGTGAATATGGAATCAATAGGTTGCTGAGAATCATTTTGAATAGCAAGCTGGACCTCCATGCCCTTCCTTGGCTAATGCCTGAGAGCATAAACATATTGTGAGGTTGGCCTTGCAAAATCGTAATGCCACCTCATGGACATTTAGCCAGGAAATGGTTGTGTTGCAAGCATTCCGATTGTACAGTGCAACAAGGTTTGTAGCACTGTGGACTGCCAGAACAGTAACCATTATTTTGGTTTCCTTTGATAATGCAACATAGAGGGAGAAGGTTACTCTGGTGAGCTGAACGACAAAGGTGGATGCAAGAGTGGCACAATGTCATCATTCCAGATGAGTCCCAGTTCTGAGTGCAGTATTCTGATGGCTGCATACAAGTCGGGGAGAACACTCGTCGTCTGCTTGCATTCAATATTCCTGCACCTCATCTGATGGTTTGTGCAGCCATTGAGTATATGAAACACATCTGCAGTTCAGATCAAAAGTAATTTGAAAGCAGAACATTTCTGACATTTTTGCATTCAGCAATTATGCCCCTATCTTCAAGGCTTACCAAATGCCGTCTTTAAACAAGATAATTCTAGCCCACATGTTGGCCTTTGATACACAGGGTATTCGAGTGTTACCCTGACCTTACCAGTCTCCAGATCTGTTACCCATTGAAAACACTTGGTCATGGGTTACTGAAAGACTGGCCCGCTTCCTTTCTCCAGCTAATACAGTTGATAAAGTGTGGCATAGATTTGAAGCAGCAGGGAATAAGTTGTCTGTTTGAGTCATTCAAATGCAGTTTGACTCTATTCCTAACTGGATGAGAGCTGTTTTAGTTGCAAGAGGTGGCAGCTGTATCTACTAATTTTGCACTCTTGTAAACCCTTAAACTGCTTTCAAATTTAATTATTTTGCTTTCATGGCATATTGTTTATGAACAATAGATATTGCAATTTTAATGGCCAGTAGTATATTTCAATTCCTCATTATATATTTATTTTGCATTTTTATGTTTTTTAAATTTTATGATATACTTATTATAATTTTTATTCATATTATTATCAATTGTGAATTAATGATCTTTACTGTTTTGACTAAAAGTACCACTGTTATTTAATTTAAAACATGAAGAAGTTGTAACTTTGATAAGCATATATATATATATATATATATATAATCCCCCCCCATGATATAATTTCTCAAACCAATCTAACCATCACATATCATTTTGAGTAAAGTATATTTATTCTCATTAATCTCTTGATTTTGGAATGACATCTTTAATATTTGCTTTATTTTTATAATACACTCATATATATATATATTTTAACAGCATTGCAAATCTTTCTGAAACAAGGTATAAACTTTGCTCTGAATCTGAGGATAGTAAAGTTCAAATAACTATGGAAGGTATATTTTAATCTGTATATTAATATTCTGTTCCATAAGTGTGTCAGTTATTAAAATAATTGTGTTTCTTATCTTATATTTTGTTTTTTTAAGGTTAAATTAGATTTAATATTGTATATGACTTGTTATTTGGAACTACGAAATAATATTTCCTTTAAATTTATAATGATTTTTAAATTTTATTTTCCTTAATTCTTAAAATGTGACAGAAAAACCTCATAATTTTCAACAATTTTTTTTTTTTTTTACTAATAGAGCATAATTAGAGAAAGTTATCGTTAAATTCATGACCATTAATGAATTTGAATTTTTTAAAAATGTTTTTAGGATAAATTTTATATACTGCTGGTTTGGCTGCTCTTTTTATTATTATTAATCCAAAATATTACAGTGCACAATTGTTTATTTGAAGCATATATATGTGATATTAATTCCTTAGCTGTCAATTAAAAGTTAAGTGATTTACTCTCCAGTGTCATGGTTTTTCTCATAGGTGCAAATATGCTGTGTATTGGGGGAAAAAAGAGCATAAATAAGAAAATCCTTTCCTGAAATAAGTAAATCCATAAACACACTGTCAAGGTCATTTTCTTGCATTCCAAAGCCTTCAAAGTAGTTTTACTAATAGCAGCACAAAGTAAAGATCATATTTCAGAAAGCTGTATATATATGTTAACACACAGTGTGAGTGAGACACATATATATGCTGGCGGCAGTTGGAGTTAATGTTTTAATGCCATTTTTAGTCTTTCTACACATGTTTTTTGCACTTTTGTCACAAAATATTTATTTAATTTAACTTTACAATCAATACATTTGTGTTGTCAATAACATTTTACCACTTGTTATTTTAAAATATCTGTAAAATGCAATGCCAATATTTTAACTCTTGTTATTACTTTTGAGTTTTTAAATAATTATATTAAACCTTACTTGTGAACTCAATCTCATTTTAAAATCTTAGTTTTCATATATATATTTTATGACAAAGTTTAAAAAACAGGCTACAAAATTACTTATTTAGTCTATAAAATTCTTTTTTTTAATAATGTATCAATTTTCAAGTAATTAGTTTAAATGGTAGCATTATTTTTGATATATTATGTTATGAGGCTTTAAGTCATTGGGAGTGGGGTGCCAGCTCTAATGTCATTCTTTGCATGCCTAAGATTCAAAATTACAACTATGTCACCAGTAGCCCTCGTGTATTTTCAGAATGTGACATGAAATAAATGTATTTATTTTAACTATTCCATTTAGTTTTGACTGTTTTATAGAATAAAAAATTAAATTCTGTGTTATTGAAATTGTAAATTTTGCTTGTTACTTTCCCATTTTATTTTGAAAGTTTAGGAAAATAATTTGCACTTGCTTGAAAAAAATAAACATAGCAAATAAAGAAATAAAACAAAATTATAATTTCAGGCTATATTTTTTTATTTACAATGTGTAAAATAGAGGATGTATTTTTCACGTTATGTATAATTTTTATGTGTTACTAGTATTAAACTATATAAATTTAACTTACAACTTGTTAATCGGAATAGAATTCAAGTGTAAATCAAGGAGAAGTAGTACCTATTAAATGTACCGTTCACTTTTTTTAATTTCATTTCTTTATCCAAAAATAATTTTTGATTAATTCTGTTTTCTAGATGTGTGTTGCGATTCATCCAATTTGAGGCCTCATCCCAGATTTTCTCTTCAATTCTTTGGCTTACTGATGAAACGTTTCCATTATTCCAAGCGACATTGGAGCATTTTGATTGCTCAATTAGCTATCCCTTTTCTTCTCACATGTTTTTGCCTTTACTCTTTGAAAGATTTTGGAACAAAAAATCAAGTTATTTATAATCCTCTGAAACTTGACATTTCATCTGTTTATGGTGATACTGATGGATTTGTATATAACAAAAACCCACAACTTTCTCAAGTGACAGAATATCTAAAGGATGTTTTGGAATCGAATAAAGTTAATGTGGAGACTGTTGACAATCCAACTCATTATATTTTAGATTATAGCAAGAATGGTATTTTTAAATTTTTGAAAAATTTTATGGTAGGTGGGGCCATTGATATGCTTGATGACAAGATTTTAAACCTAACTGCATGGTATAATGGTGAACATTACCACACTGCACCAATGTCTCTTCTGCTAATGCACACTGCTGTGTTGAAGTACATCACGAATACTGGCTCTATAACATTGATCAATGAGCCGTTTCCACAATTGCTACAATTTTTCCCAGACATATCAATTTCAGATGTGTCTCGAAAGACATCCATTTTTCTTATGCCATTGGCTCTTAGTTTTCTGTCTGCTAGTTTCGTTTTGTTACCCATACATGAAAGAAGTTCAAAGTCAAAATTGTTACAACTCATGACAGGGTTACCAGCTGTAATTTACTGGATTGCTATGTTTTTCTGGGATTATCTGGTGTGGGTAGTTGCTTCCATTTTTTTGATTATACCTTTTGCAGTCTTTGCCCATTATGCTTTCTTTGGAATACATTTGAATGCTATAGGTAAGTAAAGTTATTTTTATAGTTTCAAGATCTTTTTAATAAAACCTTCTGAAATATAAGATTCAATGTGTAGCAGTGTTTATGGTTGATCTCCCCCCCCCCATTTTAAAAATTCAAAATGTATAAAATAAATTTAGTTTGCAGCTTGTATACAGATATGTCTGTATGTGTGTGTATACACATGCACACAAGTATTGTTTTGACAAAAGAGGAAGTATTATAATGAAAGTGACTGCTTTTGTTGAAATTAAACATGAATAAAGCTCAAGTATACTGATAATGAAATTATTAAAAATGTTAAAATCAGCAATTGATGAATTCCCGGAAGTAGTAATACTTATTTGTGCATGTAAGGCATGATAGACTTCATATCTCACCTTATGATCCATTCTGCCAGGCATTTTGTTTATTGTTGCTTCAGATCTATAATATTTTGGGGGACCTGAACTAGTAACCTGTTATGTCTTATACATGTTCAATTTGTGGAAGGTATGTGATGATCTTGCTGACCAAGGAAGAGTATCAATATTATGAAAGTAACCCAGTGATGTGCTAGCTGAATGGGACCTTGTATTATCTTGTTCAAAAAAAAACATGGAAAGACACGCGATAGAAGTGAAACTTCTTTGGCGACGTTGGCCGTAAATGCAGGAATAGATCTAATTATATTAAACTTCTGAGAGAACTTACTTTAATCTAATAAAATTTGAACTTCATTTATTGTATAAAAATAATACTTTTATTCAATTTTCTGCATCATCATTTTCCAAGAAAGTCACTATAGGTCTGTATTAACTGAAGTAGGATATAAAAATCCTTGATTGTAGTCAATCAAGAAAATATAAGATAACTGCATCAAACGTGGTTCCATATAGTGTTTTACCTTCTCTAGAATCAGTATTCGTTGTCAAATTCATTGTCCGTTTCAAGAATTCAATGAGTGGCTTTGCTTCTTCTGAAGCAAAATTAACATTAAAATCTCCAGTTAAGATAATCGGCTTTTAATCATCACCAGATCCAATGATTGCAGCAGCCTCTGATGTGTACAGCACTAAAACTTTATGGATAAAGATGATAAAAGCTGGACAAAACTACCTGGTGATATGTAGAGTTTCGCCTGGACTTGCTGCTAGTTTTCCTTTTTTTTTTTTTTTTTCCTTTCACGAAACTCTTTCCCGCTTTTTGCTTTTGTTCTAGGCATTCTGACCAGAATTAATTTTAATTCAATGAAAATAAAAATTAATAATATAAATTTAATGTGTCACTCACTCCTCACTGTGTTTGTTTACAAGACGCTATCCGTAGTGATTCTGGCGCGAACGTTAGTGACATACACAATGTGCCCCAGACATTCCCGTAACGGGAAGAGCCATATTATGGTAATACTTTGGGTGCGTTTATTACACGAAAATACGCCACATGAGTTCATTACGAAAGTAGCAAGGTTACCCACTTTATGTCACCAATACCTAAGCACCTTTCATCCATAGCAGCAAGATGCCACACACTCCACACCTCTGATGCAATGCCGCCTTTGCAATCGTCCAACTTTTTCACGAATATGACGCAAGTCACATGGTGTCCTTGCTCTCTTTTCCTCCCACTCGCTATCTCCTCATCATGGCGACGATTTGGGGGGGATGGCAGGGCAAATCACTACTTCTGTTCACTTTTTCCTTGTTACGCAAAACTGGGCAAATTTCCCATTCACTCTCGCGCCTAAAGAAGTTTCACTTCAAAAAGCCCCAAGCTGGTGTATAGTGAAGGGTAATGCTACCAGTAATAGGATATCGCCAGTATGGTTCATCTGTTAGAATTGTACGTAGGAAGATAAGCGGTGTCAATCTGTTGGCATAAGAGATATAATTCCACATCATTGCAGTTGGGGTTATGGTTGCTTGGCTTTGTAAACAAAAGAATTGAGATCACTGAACTTGGCTTCTTGACTCACAGATCTGGTAGTCATCTGCACCAAGACTGAAGTGAATTTCTTTGCTGGACACAATAAATGTCAGTTTTCTTGTAGCCATAATTGACTACAGCACCACTTTAGATGATTCTGCCAATGATAAGCAGTTGAATGTGGATGCATTTTAAGGTCATTTTTAATGTAATCCTGCTAGAGTAAAATGCTGTGAAATAATGAAAGGTACCTTTGATGGTATATAAGAGGTGTAGAACATTGAATAGCTGGCAATGATGTTGGCGTAACTGTTGTGCAATAATTTGATCTTGCTTCTTATGGTTACTCATAAGTCTTCTGAAGCCTTCATTTTACTGATGAGTACCTTGTAGCAACCATTGGCAATAGCATTTTTGTACAGTTGTCTCTTTACAAAGTAGTTAACATCCTATTGCTTGATAATATGCAACCTACTTATGCAAGCATGTTCCAAGTCATATAGCCAAGCATGTTTGGCTATATGATCTTTGATAACATCGTAATGGCATTGATGGTTGTATCAAAAACAGGGATGCTGACAATTGTAAGATAAACAATCATTACCTGAAATGAAAGTAACATTTATTGACCTTGAAAAATTTAATATTATGCATGCTTGGTATAGTGAATGCCAAAAGTTTAAGCATAGCAGCTGCTATTCTCAAAATTTTAATTATTTGTTCAAATTTAAATACTTGTTTAGATGTACTATAAATTGCAGTTTTAAAAATTATATTTAACACACACACAGAATTATGCCTTAAACTTAAATTGTATATTTGAATAGATTTAACATATGGAATTTAACTTAGAATTTAACATATGGAAAAAAAATTAGTGTGTCAAAAGAGTCAGCATTGTGATTTTTAAGGGAGGCAAAAAAAAAAAAAAAGAGTGTAAATAATTGATTTTTGCTCAAGAAATTGAATTAGTTGATAAACTTGGTGGTCCATTGATTCAGTCAGGTTTTGAATCGTTTCCAGCTGGAATTTAAACCTAGCATATCCTCGATGGTGGATTTTAAATATTTAACTAAAGATTACAGTTTTTACCATTTCTTTGTAAATTTTACATGTAAGAATACTCTGCATGTTTTCAATGGAGCTGAAATCAGAACTAAGTGCTGGACATTTCAAAACTATAATCCTTTGACTTAAACTACTGTAACATTGAGTTGAAACTGTAAATTGATGCATTGTTCTCTTGAAAAATCCATTATTGTCTACTTAAAATTTTATTAATAAGAAGCAAATGCATCTTCATTGCTTTTGATGACTGCTGAAGGAAATTGCCACTGATACCATTACAGCACCACCCCACCATGTTATCTATTAAATAAACTTCTTAGTATGTTTCAGAGGTTGTGACTGTAGAATGTTCAAACATATCAAGACCATCCAAATTCCATTTTTTCCCCTTCATATTTATCCATGTTTAATATGTATGAAAAATATTTAGAGATCTTTTTAATGTTTAATTATAAATTTAGGTACTACTTTGTTATTGCTGTTGCTGTATGGCTGGTCTTCAATACCTTTCAGCTATTTGATTACATTTTTTTTTAAAAAAGGAAGTACAGGATTTTCTGCTGTTGTGGTTTTCTGTACAGTATTTGGTTAGTATTGCTTGATTCCTTTTAACCCTTTTTTATATCAGTTCTAACAGCTTCTGTTGTTGATGAAAATATAATTTACCTAATAAGTTATATAAATTAAATCTGTAGTATATATATGGGGAGGTTCTATGTTTATCGCATAATCACATGCTTTCTGTGGATATTCATTGTATTGAATGCATTCAATAATAATATTCTGTGTTCTTAGCACTATAGATATTTTTGTTAATTATGTGTTTAATAGAACAAATATATAATTTATAAAATACTGTTATTTTTATTCCAAAATCTTGTCACTTTTTTATATTAATTCTCTTTTGCTAGTTTAAATGTGATGATCAATGCATGAAATATTCAAATTATTTTCAGGTGTTGTTGCTGGGACCTTTTTTAAATCTACTGAATTTTCCATTTCAAGTACTCCAGAACATGCAATACACGAAGTTAAATGGTTCTTTCGTATTTTCCCTGTTTTTTGTTTCTCTGAAGGGATTTCCAATCTCTTTGAAATGGCTTATTCCAATGCATTTTGTGACAGTTTGTCACAAGAAGATCTTGAGTTTAACTGCAATTCACACACAATGGATGAATCTAATCGACTATTCCAGTGTTGTAAAAGTTAGTATATTTTTTATGAAAACCTCATAAATTCAGTAGCATTGTTTGTTGCTATATATCTTATATGTAACAGTTGCTGAGTTTGTTTTTTCAAACTGTAGGGAACCTTCATTTGCATTAATGTGAAAAGCAACTGAAGGAGGAGATATCTCCAAAACACAACACTTTCATTCTCATTAATTCCAAATATTATAACATTGCAAATAGCTAATGAGAGCAAGTTATCCTTAATCAATATTAACTAGTATATATATGTGTAACAAGCATATGTGAAAAATGTAAACACATGGCTATCTTTTCTGGACATGGATAACAAAACTCTAAATCTTATGCCATGATGCATTGATAATTCAGAATATAATTCTCGTTGATGTATATTTGTCAAACTAGAATTAACACACACTATACTGCAATTATCCTCCTCAAACTTGATTCATTTAACTTTAAATAGCATCTTTCATTTGCATATATCACAGTTCTTTATTGAAAGAGGTTCTCAAATCAAACAATGCATAGAAAGTATTTCCTCTTAAAGATTAGTAGAAGGATCAAAAAAGAACCTGTAACAACTCCTCCTTATAAAGGAAACATGATTTGGAGATGGTTCCAATTGACCCATCAAAAATTACATTTAAAATTTTGTAAGTTCAAGAATCACCCAAACAATTTAAATCTAGCTATCCTGCATTCCTGAATTCAAATCATGTTGCATTTAAATTTATAGAAAGCTTCATCTTAATTAACTGCAAGCATTAAATTTTGATTTTTCAATTCACTCATTCTCATAAGCCTAAATTTACTTGAAAATTCTGCTAGTGCTAAAATAACTAATGCTAAATTTGAAGAGTTTTCAAAAAATACTTAACTCCCTTGGCTTACAATGACAATTTTACACTCAGGTTCACCCCATTTGAGAAAGTGCTTGGGAAAAACACATTAGTGGAAAATTTAAGCCATGCATCAAAATAACTTGCAGTTTTTACAAATTTTTATTAACCCCTTAACAATCCGATAATTTTGAAGAAAAGGGCCCTAAAATTAATTTTTTATTCAAGAAAATTATGTAAAACGGAGTACATGTTCAATATATGTATTCATTTTTAATTTTTGGATTATTTTTTAGCTTTAATTAAGAAATTTAATTTTTAAGTGAAGCAAACATTCAAACATTTAGGGTTATAATCACTGAATGTTGGTTTTCCAACAAAGGAGAAAAATTTTTAAAAACATGTGTTTTAAACATTAAATGAAAATTTTATTACACTTATACTCAAAGCTTCTCTGACAGCTGTTGGACACAGGGATTCCTTTTCAATTCAAATTCTTGTTCTTCTGGAGAATTGAAGCATGACCTTTCAGGTCATTGTTAATTTTCTGCTCTGAAGGTTGTACTCGGGACTCCTTCTATTGCCTTTTAGCTGATGTTGGTTTAATCTGCCCATTTCTTTCTAAAACTGCACTTCTAATTCTTATTTGGTAGGGACTCCTCACCACATCCTTATGCTTGAACTCGTCCTCTTTGCAGTTGATGCTCTCATTGCTTCATCTCTTGACAGCAGCCCTTTCCTGCTTCCATGCTCACTTGGTCTTCTAAATTATCTAAGTTGGTTCTAGTGATGACGGTAGAGACCTTTTTCTGTGAACCAGTACTCTGTTTAGTGTTAATCTTTTGGCTGCTGTGTTATAAAATGCCGATCTCTAGGCGACCCCATGTGTCAAGCTACTATGGCTGAAAATGGAAGGCATTCTCTCTTCAAATTATTTATTGAATATATTACTGGATGTACTCTTTTGCTAAGGCATCTAATAACTGAATGCTCCACTCTAACTTTTGTAGTTCTCGGGACTCCTTGTCAAATGAGTCACCACCTGTTTGTTTTGGTCCCAAAGCACTTTCCTTCACCTTATAAACATTTATACTACTCCTTCTCAAATAATAAACTCTCACTTGATCTATATTTACAGTAATCCATCTATAATCCTTCCAAATCATCACATTTTTCTCAACTCTGATCTCTCTCTATATCCTCAAACTTTGGTTAAAATTTTCCAACAATTCAGTTCTTTGCAGAACTCATCAGATGTGTTCGTTACAAAATTTCATTTTAATCTTAACTTTCTCCTCCATCCTATTCTTATAGTAATGTTTTGCCCACTTCCTTTGTTGAACTTTTGTACTTTGTCTTGCTTTCTTCAACAACCGCTCTACATTTCTGCATACCAAAATTCACCACTGTAATGACATCTTTATCAACCTTTGAAATGGTGTAATTAGTTTTCTGCCCAGAAATAATTGAGCTAGATTTTTTCAGTCATCTCATGAACCACATTATGCATTGCATATGTCAACTGATTGAGAAACTGATCCCAAGGCTCATGATTCCCATCAACATAACTAGCAATAATTTGAACAAGGGTTCAACGCACCCTTTCTGACTGATTCGGTTGTGATCTATAAACAGCCACTTATATATACTGAATGTTCAGAATGCAGCATTAAATCCTCAAAAATATCTATACTGTTGGCCATTATCACTAATTATTCTAATTGGAGCTCTGTATCTAGGATAGTTTTCTTAAAGTTCATTAACCACTAATTTGGCCAAGGCTTTTTTTTAAAAAAAATACTAGTTTCATCCACTTGCTAAATACATCCATAATTACTGAAATATATTAGTATCTTTCAAGTTTAAAAAATGGGTAAAAGGGCTTAACAAATCTAATGAAATCACTTAATTTGGATAATTAACCTCAACTGATATTAACTGACCAGCTGATAACATGTTTTTATGGTTAAACTTTTGATAAATGTCACACATTGAGACGTATTCAAATGTCAATTTATCAAAATGTCCAGATGTAGGATTGTCATGAAATTCTTTTGAAATGTAGACCTAGAGTTTATTCCATAATGACAAATATTTACAATAAAAAAGTATACTGTTAAGATGAAATTAAAATTGTGGGACAAATCTTACAGACTGTTTTAGTTATGGAACTGCCTTCAGATTCCTTCAAATGTGTATAAATGTGACCCAAATCAGGATTTTTCCGCTGTTTCTTGATTAATTGTTCCCTTGATTTCAACACTGAGGACCAGATAATTCTACTAAATATCTGTGATTGCCTTACTTTCACTGGGATCTCTTAACATATCTACCACTACATTTTGAATTTCTGGATGATGTACCCAAGTAATATTTCATTCCAACCTAAGTGTCATATGCACCATTTTACTTGATAAGTTTTCATGTGATGCTTTTAAGACGCTTTGCTCTCTGCACCATTACCACTGAAGCATCTGACCTTCTCTTCTGACAAAAAAACAAATACTTCTTAGAACCATCTTCAGAAATAAATGATTTCTCTGCTCTTGTGTCCTATAAAACTTTTATAAGTGTATCAAATAACAAAATAAGAATGTATGGTCTCTCCACTGGACTTAATATCAGGGCTTTTATAATGATCAGAGAATTTTTTTATACTGAGGTCAACAACCTCCATCCTTTCAACTTCTCATCAGTTTAAATTCCTATTGAATCCCTTTTCATTTAGCTCTCTTCTTTCTAACTGCCTACCACATTCCTTTTCCATTCAACCATTTTTTCTGTCTACCAAATCACCTTTCCATTTGAACACTTTTTTAAAACTACCTATCTGATCCCCTTTCCTTTAGACCAGTTCTGAACCTATTCTGATAATGACTTCTGTTTTAGGCTCTGGAATCAAAATTTATAACCATAACCCACCAGACTGCGTGGACGCCTTCTATCTTTCAAATTACTTGAAGCTCTCTCGCTTTGCCTACCACCAAAATTTGGATCATAAGTATGAGTGTGTGCTCGATGTCTATCCTCAAATTTGGATAGCATTTGTCTCACAATTGCTATCCAATTGGGCATTTGTTTTTGGGTTTTGAACCTTCATAAAGTTGACCACCTGTAAGGACATCCTTTATACAGCATGTTGAATCAACTCTTCCTCCGTCTTTGTTAAATTCAATATTTTTTGTATTTTTTTTCAAAAGACGAAAAACAAACTCTAAAAGAAACTGGCCCTTTTTATTCTTGAAGCCTAGAACTCTGCTTCAACAGAACGGTTCTGTACCTCAAGAAAACTATTCACTCATGCTTATTTTAAAAAATGCATTATTCCCTGAACAAAAGAATAACCTGTCACATCAAATCAATCTTTTACCTTTCCAGAAAGGTAAAGGTACTTGCATGATACATTTCTTGAGATTTCATGATACATTATGTATTGTTTTCTATGATACTTGAAAATTCAACCACATAATCCTTTCTTGAAAAGAACATTTTGAGTAATACCACTGATCGTGAAGCAGCTCCTAACCCAGGGGTAAGAAATGTTAGGTGCAATTGTAGCAAATCACCATAGGTTGCTCCTGTGTATAAATTTTTTATTGTAAGCTAAGGGTGCAAAAAAATTTTACACTTTTCAGAATTAGCACTGGATTTTAAACCAAATGTAAATATATTTTTCCTCTTCTAGAAATATGAGAGTAAAAATAAGTAAATGGGGGAAAATTATTTGTTCTAAATGATCACACACATATTAAAAAGGGGAACAGAAAAAAGTATTAAATTCTGTTTTGTTAACTGTAAGAAACATGACTTTCATTAAAAAATTAATTTCAGTGTGTCGTTTATTTGCATTATCATTATTTGTTCATTTTGCTTATTTAGTGATGCTAAAATAAAGATATTTGCAATAATAGAATAAATTTTTTTTAAATAACTGAATTTCAAAAGAAATTTACAAAATTGGTTTTTTTTTAATAAAATGTCTTTTTTGATTTAAAATTTGTTCTTATGCAAACTTCTAATGTGAGGATTAAAGGGAAGAATATACTAAAGAATTTCTTTATGTAATATCTTTTATTATTTCTGAGCATTAAAAAAATTAGTGATAATTTCTAAAACAATTTTGAAAAGCTTTTTTTGTTGTAATAATTAAGTTAAATAAAAAAAAAAAATCATGAGACATCTCTTTCAAATTATACTGAAAATTTCTTGTAAACAACCTCCCCCCTCCCCATTCTTTACATTAAGAATGTCTACAAAGAGGTCTTGTTTCATTCATGGAGCCTATTTGAAAATCTGTTAAATCTTCAAATTAGATACTACATTTATGTATTACAGATATAAGTTAATTAATTATTGTATGTAGACAGAGAATAGCCATAAATTTTGTCAAAATTATTTAACTAAGTTACTTATCTTCATTCATCACTTTCGAGTTTTGGACACCAGCTTTTAGCTTTCAATTTGTTTTTCAAGTGTATTATTTTGAAACTGATTTTCAGATCTTGTTGAATTGATGATGTGAACCTTATAATTTATAATATATTACATTATTGGAGATGAGATTATTGATTAGTTAAAATATTCACTATTTCTTCCTGAGAACTATCCCAGAAAATGAGGGGGAGGGGGAGACTTGTGAAAAATGTTTAATTCTAAAGAGAATATTCTCAAATTTTGAAATACTTAGTGTTTATTTTAAACTAAAAATAAATTTATATAAGAGTTCAATAATACTTCCATTTGTTTTCATTTGTCAGTAATAGGAATTTAGAAAAGTGAATTGAATTTTTTTCATTTATAATCATTTTTAAATTGTTTAAAATCTTTTTTCAATTCCTACTATTAGCTCACACTCTCTCTATATTTATCTTGTTCAAATTTTCAATCGTTAACAAAATGCATTTTAAAGCACTCAATTGAGCTGAAATTTTATATGCACAATTATTTTGGATGACAATACAGTAATTTAATCATAATTAATAAAAAATTAATTGATTAAAACTAATTATTCAAAGAATTACAAATACAGCCATGTTGGCATCATTTCTGGCGACTTAGCAACCATTTTGGCGACTTGTGTCAAAACTTGACTTGTTGTCTATACACTGTTGTTTTGGGTTACAATATGGTAATTTAATTATAATTAATTGACTGAAATTAATTATTTAAAGAATTACAGGTACAGCCACGTAGTCTTCATTTTTAGCTACTTGGGTCAAAACTTTAAAACGAATTCTTTTTTTTTATCACGTTTTAAATCATTCAGCTAAAATGAAATTTTATATGCATAATTGTTTTGGATAACAATGCGATACTTTAAAGATAATTAATAAAAATTAATTGCCACTTAATGTTGTGATTCTGTCATATGTATATACATATTTAGATTAATTGTAAGTATTTAATAAAAAGTAACTAAAATTTTTTTTTTGCTGATCTAAGTAGGAATTGACATTAAAAAAAAAAAATTTATATTACTTGTTCAGAGTGAATTTTAAATTCTTCCTTTTGAGAAGCTAAAAATTTTTCTGAAAATACTTATATAATAGTAATTTAAAAATGGGTTTGAAAATTGGTGGTGTAACCCCTTCTCATATTTATGTATAGAAATTAATTAATCTGAATCTATAGAGTATCATTTGTGTTGGTATTTTTGAAACAAACACAAAAGAAAATATGTGTAGGAAAAGCAATGAAAATTGCTCTAAGAAACAGCAAATAAAGTCTTTAAACATAACAAAACATACTTTAAAAAAAATTGTTAATTTCCTCATCTTAAATTCACATTTAAATTCATATTCAAATTATTCACAGCATTTTCTTCTAAAAAAATTAATTTTTCTCAATGTAATTTTACTATGTTAATACTTCAAACAAACTGTAAAGATCCTTTTGAAGGAATATTTTTTTTTATCCAATGGGGGAGGGGGCTGTGGATTGGTATTTTTACCATTGCAGACCTAGTACATCCCCAAGAGCTGGTATCACTCTTTAGTGCAGCGCTGTATAGGCGGATACCAATCGCCACAGATAATTTTGATGCCCAGTTTCCTCCAGAGAGGGAGGCACCTGAGCTCTGAGGATGCAAACTTGTACCAGGATTTAATTCTGCCGAGAGCACCCAATCCAAACAGACTCTCTAGGATTCTTTTACATGCCATATAATCATATGACATGGCCGCTGTCGATTTTCTGCATCACGAAAATCCACTGACTTGGGCCGGGGTCGAACCCGCAACCTTAGGTGCAGAAGGCCAGCGACAAACCAACCACGCCACCCAGCCGGCTTTTGAGGGAATGTAGCTTGAAGGTTCTCACAAAAAATTATTATCTAGGACAAAACTATAAGTGAATCGAAAATAAAACTTAAAAAGATATTTTTATTTTAGATTTGGAAAAACCTGTCTTTTGTAATTATTTTTATTTCATAAAAGCTATGCTTAATAGTGTTCCACTAATAAAAAGTAAACATTTTCATTTTTTTATTTGAATTTTTTAAGCTAGTTACCATAAATTTCTTCTTTTTTGTAGATAAATGTCAAATTAAAGATCAGTGTCTGACACAACGTGATCTAATCACATGGAATTCAACTGCCTGTGGACGTGATATTCTTTCCCTTTTCGTGTGTGGCTTGTACTATTTTTTCCTTCTATTTCTTTTTGAGACTACATCAGTGGCTGCCTTCTACCAAAACATAAAAGCTTTTGCATCAAGAGTTCGTAATTTATTAGCCGGTTTGAAAAGGGATGAGACTATCATAGAAGACTCTGATGTTCTTGCTGAAAAAGATAGAATTACGAAATTGATTGCAACAGGTGGTACAGATGGTGAAGCACTTGTGGTATCTGGTTTAACTAAAGTTTATAAAGATTTTTATGCTGTGAATAACTTGACATTTGGTATTCACCCAGAAGAATGTTTTGGTCTTTTTGGAGTGAATGGAGCAGGAAAAACGACTTTATTTAAAATGCTCACAGGGGATATTATTCCTACTAAAGGAAATGCTATTATATTAAATTCATCTATTAGGAAAGATCTGAAGAAGGTAATATGCCTTTTAAATTTGTTTTATTCAACCAGCTTACCTGTAAAATTCTAGCCTTCTTAAGATGTTAATCAGTTTAAATTGATGTTGTCTAGAATAATACTCTTTATGAAAATTGCTTTTTAGGCTAATATGCACTCTTATCTCCATCATACTGATTATGAGCTATATAAGTATTGCAACCTGTTTAAAATAATTCGTGTGATAAGTTCAATCACAAGTAGTTGGTAGAAAGGATCATGTCCTTGTGTGCATCATAAAAGTGTAGCCAAATGCCTTGTTATAGCAATTAAAAAACCAATTAAATTTTGAGATAAACTTTAATGAACTTAATTGGGAGATTTTTATAAATTATTCTACAATAAAAGGTTTTCCTTTTGTTTGAAGAGGTGTATACTTATACAATTAGATTTTCCATTTTTTAAGATTCTGTTTATTGTTATCAAAGCCTCTGTATATAAACTTAGATTAAATATTGGATATAAAATCATTGGTTTCATTTATTGTAAATTCTTTAAACCTAGATTTATTCTGCTATACTGCTATTTTTCTATATTACCCTAAGAAAATATTAAATTTCATTTCTGAAAATTTTTTAATATAATGCATTGTTGGGAATTTGTTCCCCCTCAATGCATTTTTTAAAATTTAACTGTGATAGCCAAATGGCTATAGTTGCAGACTCTTGCTCAGCATTGTTTGTATTGAGTCATGGTGCCTCTATAAACCTACTGTGTAGTGGAGCTAATGCATGTTAAATCTGTCGAGGCTCAAAGTCTTCACATTGTGTGGAAGTTTGAAGAGTGATATGGCAACACAAGTGTCATCACTTGACTGATTCAAATTATGAGATCTGTTACCAAAGCCTTGTGTTATTTCAGAAGGTGATGTTAATAAAACAATCAATCAATGTTTCTTTTACACCATAAAACTACAAATATATGGATGTTTTTTTTTACAAAAGTAAATGATTAGAAAGGTAGAAATTATCTAGATTTATATTTATACAAACTCGATGTAAAATTATTTGACAGTTTTGAAATATTGACATTGTTGGTTGAGTTTCGTTTTGTGAATTTTGCTATATAGAGCAGTTGTCTTCAAACTGTGTTCCACGGAACCCTGGGGTTCCACGAGGCATACCCAAGGGTTCCGCAATAAAAAAAACTTATAAATGAGTATGCAAAATAGATTCACGTTTTCTAAAATATTTGTGCACCCACAAGAATTTGAAGCTCATCCCTGTCATTAAGAAATTAAAAATTTTATTCATGCATAGTAACTTTATTTTGCAATTCTTTTTAAACTTTTATTTATAATAAAAGAATATTAATGCATTATATATATATACACTGATGAAATAAATTAAGAGTATTTGTATATTTTATCGAATTGAAAGAAAAAAGCTGAACCAAATGAAAAACCACTTCTAGATAAAAATGCAAATCTTGTACGGCAAATACATAAGCGTACACGTATGTGTAGGCAGAGCCAGCAGAAAAACAGGCTTTATAAGTGCGTGTAAGTTAAGACATATTTTGTTTGCAAGCACACCTCGGCAAATTTCTTGGTGTTATTTTGATGCAATTAGTTCAATTCTAATTGTAACAGTAAAAATGAGCAACCACCAATGTTTAGACGATGAAATGAGATGGCAAATTGTGGAGACAATAGAAGCAGGTCAATGTCAAGTCCAGAGTTATAGAGAGTTCAGTTTAATGCCCAGCACCGTGTGCAACTTATGGAAAGAGTTCCAGCATACTGGATCCATCCTGGAAAAGCTTGGGCAAGATCGTCCAAGAGCCGTGGCGGTCAGAGAAGATTGCCATTTGTTAATTATAGCGAGGCCTAATAGGGTGGCTACAGATTCTCAGCTCTCTCGTTAACCCGTGTACCAAGAATGACTGTTTCAAAAAGACTTCATGAGAGAGGGTTGTTTGCGTCCTGCTCACGTCTACAAACAGGAGAGTCCATTTAACATGGTACAGACAGCATAGAAATTGGAGTATGGGTCACTGTTCTGTTCACCGATGAGTCTCGTTTCAGCCTAAACACTGATTCTCGGTGTACATTAAAATGGAGAGAACCAGGGACCCACTACTTACCCTTCAATGTCCACAAAATAAACATTTATGGCGGAGGAGGCTTAATGGTCTGGGCAGACATCATGTTAGATAGCTGTACACCTCAACATGTCTTTAACTAGTGTGAGGTATAGGTATTGGAGCCCTATGTTAACCTTTTCAGGGGTGCATATGGCTTGAGTTCATTTTAATAGGCGTTAATGCGAAGCCATATTGAGCTCTTCTGGTCGATAAATTACTAGATTGTGGGGATATTTGCCATATGGATTGGCCAGCCAGGTCTCCAGGCCTCAACCCTATAAAGTATGTCTGGGACGCTCTGGGGAGGACAATTGCAACTCGCATCTCCCTCCAAGAACCATCCAGGAAATGAAAACAGTGTTGCTGAACGTGTGGGACCAATTGCCTCAAGAACTGATGAACTGCCTTATTTCAAGTATGACATAAGGTTGTGAGGGCTGTATAGTTGTAAGAGGACATCATACCCCTTATTAACCCATTTCTTTTGTTTTATCTGCAAACCACTGTTTCATACCTTCCAACTCCAGCGAGTGTTAAGCACGATCATGCATGTGTATTGCAATTGTTGAATGGTTATTTGTTTTGTATTGTATCAATATATGGTACATAACAAATTTCATTAAAATCGGTCCAGTTGCTCTAGAGATAATCGATCAAGTCTGCAAATTCTCTTAATTTCTTGCAACAGTGTGTGTATATATATATATATTAGTTTGTTACTAGATTGTAAATATTTTATTGCTTATTATCCTGAGTTTCACAAGATAATTTTATACTTGTTAGTACAATGTCTTGCAAACTATATAGTTTTTTAATGGAAAATGCACACTTTTATATTTGTGAAAAAACACGTATCAATAGATTCGATGTTAAAGATTTAAATTTAAGCATGAACAGATCCTAAATTTTATGTTGCAAATTCATGCAAAACACACAGTATTTCTCACATAGCTATAAACATTTTAATGCCATTCTGAACAATGTGTATAAACGAAAAATATTTCTCAACATGAGTGGCTACAAAAACAAAGTATAGAAACAATTGAAACTCAGAATATGTAATGTGATTGCTGTTATTCTCAATAGACCGAGACTTCGACAGTTTGTGTGAAAAAAATGCAAGCACATATCCCAGTTACTAAACATAATGCATGGATAGGTGACATTTGGATTACAGATTAATATTATTAATGAGTAAATTATATTAAAAGTAGATTAAAAATTTTTAATAATAAATGCAATACTTTATAATTGTTTTTGCATTGATCTATTGTTGATCTACTTTAAATATTATTATTAAGCATTAATTCTCTGATAAGTGTATGTAGAATAGGGTTTTTTGAAAATACTCTCTAGTTTTAGAGGGCTCCACGAAAACACCTTTTAGTTCTAGGGGTTCCACGAAAACACTTTTTAGTTATAGGGGTTCCGTGAGTTGAAAAAGTTGGAAGACCACTGATATAGAGTATATATATAAGCATAAGTTTAATAGAGAGACTTATAAGAAAATAAAGAGTATTTATCACTAAAGAGTACTTATCTTTAAGAGTATTTATCATTCCAATACTTAAAATGTTATCTTAAGAACTGATTAAAAAACATATATTATGTTTTTTAATTAAAGTTTTTAAAATATAGATATTAAATCAAAATAGTTAAAAACTAATACAAATATTTTCAGATGTGTATCAAAAATGAAGAACTGATTTATTCAATTGTAAAGAATTATTCTTTTTCATTGTCTTAAATTCATATTACCTAATATGAAAATTTATTACTGCAAGAGAATAATACTGAGTTACGAATTTAATATTATTCTCTTGTAGTTCGAATCAAACTTTGGTTATTGTCCTCAATCTGATGCTCTGATCGATCGTCTAACTGGACGAGAAATGTTGACTCTTTTTGGTCGTCTGAGAGGTTTGGCTGGCTGTGAGTTACATGAAAGAGTTGAACATTTACTTAAAATGGCTAATCTGGCTGAACATGCTGATAAGCAAACACAATATTACAGGTAATTAAAATTTATATTTTTTTTTAGAAATCAAGTTAATGTTGAAATGTAAGAAGTATCGTGGAAGTGAAAGAAGAAATGCTAAATTTGACTGAATAACTTAACCTTAGATCAAAATAGACATATTTTAGCATCAAAATGTATATAAGAAAAATTTTGCCTATCTATATTTATGAACCTGCTAACTGGATACGATGAATCATTGCATTAAACCCAGAAGACTACTTCAGTTAGTATGATGATATCTCTCATGGAAATTAACTGTTATATGATGAATTTTCATTATGTTTTATGTAGTTCTTATTTATTTAATCTAGCATGGTTATATACCAGGAGTAGGCAATTGATTTGGCTCGAGGGCCAGATTTATGTAAGCGGAGGGTATTGGGGGTGGGGGGCACCTATTAAAAATTATTACATTTGTCAGTTTATGTTGCATCTTATAAGATATAAATTGTACCATAAAAATCATTAAATATGTTAAATAAAATAGTGGCTGCTTCATTCAATTAATTTACTGTGCTAATTTCAAATCACCTACAAGCACATTTAACTTTAGAATCAATTTAATGAAACAAATATACCCTATATTACACTTTCTACAATTTTTTTTAAAATCAAAAGTGAGATTGCTTGTTAAAATTTTCATCACAGCCTACAAGTTAATGCCATCCAACTTGCATCTATATTTATTGGTGATTTTCATACAAGAAAAACTTTGCTCTCAAATATATATCAACCCAAGAAAAGAAAATATTTTCTGTATGTTTGGTTTTCTTTCTTGATGGATCACAAGAAAACTTTGCAGACTGCATATAGCCCAGGGGCCACTCTTTGTCCACCCTTGTTATATGATATATTTTTGATAGGTCAAAACTTTCACATCTTTACAAATCTGTCACTTATACACTATTCACAACAAAAAAAACAGCTACTGCATGCACTTTTTTGTCTGCCCATTTATTAGGATTACACTTCGAATTTGCACAATTTGATTTCATTTTAGTCTGCATTTCAATATTTTGTGTACTAGTAACAACTTTTGACTTAGGTAATTGTTATTTTCTTCAAAATATGGCCAAAAGTTATTTTATGGAAGAAATATTTTTGAATTGTTTGAGAGTGGCAATGAAATATTGCCTAGAAGGTCAGGTAAATGATGTCCAATTATAAGCAGCGTCAGTAGTTTAGAAGAAAGTGATAAAGACTTTTTACTGATGTACCAGATGATGTGGAATCAGAAGATGATTATAAGTGTAGATGCTTAATCATATCGAATGAATGGAAAAGTGAGGGTATAATACAGTTGACTTTTTCATTTTTGTCTTGATCTAAACTTACATTTAATAGACCTGAACAAAAAGATTGCTTTTTTTTTATTTTGAAAAATTTGTAGATAAAAAATTTATAAAACTTATAGTGGGACAAACAAGTACACTGGACAGTTTTTTGAAAGAAATCCTCACTATGAAACTGCATTCAAGATATCTTGTGTAGGTTAACACCAGTGATCAAATGATAAGAATATTTGTATCATACTACGAATTTTTTTAAAATTTGTTCGAATGATTCTTTGCATTTTGAAAATATTTGATGATTAAATCAATAGTTTATCATAAAATATTTTATTGATATAGATAAAATCAATAAGCTAAAAATGATTTTCTTTTATTAGTTGAGATGTGATATTACTTATCACTGTAGGGGGGGGGGAGTTCCCATTGCAAAATGAGTTCAACAAAAATTTATTCTTCAGTTAACCAATTAGAGTGTAGTAGTGAAGGGGGAAAAATGTAGTGTGCTTATTAATTTTTTAGAAAATATGTTATGCAGAAATATCTATGAAAGTTTGATAAAGGCCTTTGCATTACAAATTAAAATATTTTTATTATAAAAAAATAGCAGAAATTTATACAATAGAAAACATTTCTCTCAAACATTATCTCTTCATTTTTGAAAATGAAATGTTCATGGGTCCAAAAATTTTTTTATGTGTTGTAAGTATCTGGAGGCTTTATTAGATTTCCTTTTCCTTGGAGCATGTTGTTTGTTTGCAGGAAGATTTGAATGTTTTTAAATTTAATGTTCTGTAAATGCAACAGTATGATTAATTTAATTGGCAAATTTGAAAGTGTTTTGAAGTTTCCTGAAATAAACCTAAATTTCTCAAGAAATTTTTCATTTCTATTATTTTATAGTGGGGGAAACAAAAGAAAACTCTCTGTAACACTTTCTCTGATTGGATCTCCACCTTTGATTTTATTGGATGAACCAACAGCTGGAGTAGATCTTGTATCTCGTCGTAAGATTTGGAACATTCTGTCTCAAGCTCGAAAAAGCACTGGAACTGCTGTTATTCTAACCACTCATAGGTAATTACATTTTTATCACTACAATTTTTTTAATTATTTTAATTATCTTTGATAAATAATAAATATTTCCTGAAAGTTGCACATTTTCTTCATAATAATTGATATCATTTTGATAGTATTTATTTATTTTATAAAAATTATTCAAAAAATGTACTTCTTTTCTAATGAATTAAGTATTTTAAAAGAAGATAATTTATTTATACTCGCAATATGTAGTAGTGAAAGATGGAATTGATATTCTATCTAGACATTAATAAATGTGAAACAAGATTGTTGTTTTTTAGGAAAAAAATTACATATTTTAAGTCAGAATTATGCACATATACTAGTACAATACGTTCCTATATCTGTCAATGCAAAATCTAATTTACTTGAGACCTTTTCTAGTTCAAAAAAGTTTAACTGCATAAGTTCTTACTTTTATTGAGATAAAGTTGTGGCCAGTGTTATTTCTGTTCAGTTAAGGGTTCAAGTCTTGGTGTCACTTAAGATCCGCTATCTAAAGGGGCTAATCCGTGTTAAATCTGTCATGACTCAAAAACCTCACATTTTGGCATAATGGGGAGATTTAAAGTGAGTAGTATGCTAACTCAGGTGTCGCTCTGAAGTTCATAATTATGAGGCCTGTCACCAATAGTTCTTATGTTGCTTTAAAGTGTAACATTAATAAATAATCTGCAGGTGGTTTAAAAGTTTTAAACATCAAAATATCTTCATAACATACAGATTACAGGAGAAGCAGCAGGTAGTGATACGAAAGCGGTGGCTGAATTCCCAGCAACATTAAAAACAATAATTGAGTGAGGAAATTATCCTCCAGAATTGGTTTTTAATGTTGATGAAACAGGCCTAGAAAAGAATGCCAAAACGAACATTTCTATTCCTTGAAGAAAAACATGCACCAGGATTTAATGATCGCTTAACACTTCTACTGGGTGGTAATGAAAGCAGAGATTTCAAATTAAAACCACTTCTTGTTTACCATTCCAAAAGCTCAAGAGCGATGAAAAGAATATCCAAATCAACTTTACCTGTAATTTGGAAGTCTAATAAAAAATCATGGATAACTATGGAAGTTTTCCATAATTGGTTCACTGAATATTTTTGCCCATCTGTTAAATGCTATTGCAAAATTAAAAAACTTGAATCAAGAGCACTACTTTTAATTCATAATGCTCCAAGCCATCCAACGAATTTCTGACTTAATAACATGCATTCTAGTTGAAGTGGTTTCCTGCCACCTGATCCAACCAATGGATCAAGACATTATATCAAATTTTAAGGCTTATTACCTGTGGCAAACATTTAGACAGATGTTTGAAAAAAACGGATTGAGAAGAGAAATAACCAATAAGAGTTTTGGAATAACTACAAAATCATGAATGCTGTAAAAACATAAGCCTTTCTTGGAATAAGGTAACAGAAAAATATTTGAAAGGGGTGGGGAAAAACATTTGACCAGATCTAAGCAAGGGTGGTGACATTGGACACTCTGTCAATATGAATGAAATAGTGGAAGAATTAGTGAAGCAAACCAGTTTAGATGAGGTAAATGTAGAAGATGTCGATGAAACAGTGTAAGAAACAGCAGTAAGTCTTTCTAATGATGAGCTCAAGAAATTAGCAGACCAAGAGGAACACAAAAA
Organism: Trichonephila clavata; assembly: GCA_019973975.1. Classification (NCBI taxonomy): domain Eukaryota; kingdom Metazoa; phylum Arthropoda; class Arachnida; order Araneae; family Nephilidae; genus Trichonephila; species Trichonephila clavata. Next base: position 242,905 of record BMAO01028251.1, on the reverse strand, counting down.
TATTGAAAGTAGTGATTCTGAAGAAGAGCAAAAAGAACTTTCAATAGTGTTTCTAAAAACCAATTTGACCACAAAACAAATTATGGACCAAATTATTGAAAATGACCAAATTTTGACAGGAGTTCAAAGGCAAGATGTGATGTTATGGATGTGTCTGTGCCTTATCTACTTACCAACAACTTCTTACAGAGTGCAAAATGAAAACACAAATTACATTAGATACCTTCTTGAGAAAAAGGCAGAATATTTTGGATATACAGAAGAGACTGAATGATCTGAAATGTAAACATACTAACTCAGAATTTTATTTATTTTTATATGTTTATTTGTTTATTATGTTTCTATATTTGAAAGAAAGAAATTTTTGTTTTTTGAAGTGAAACTTTGGGGACGGGAGTGAATGGGAAATTTACCCAGTTTTGCCCAACAGTGAAAAAGCGAATGGAAGTAGTGATTTCCCCCCCCCCCGAAACGTCGCCATAGTGAGGAGATAGCCAGCAGGAGGAAAAGAGAGAGGGGGGTACACTACGTGACTTGCGTCATATCCGTGAAAAAAGTTGGACGATTGCTAAGGGGAATTGTGCATCAAAAGTATATCTTGCTGCTATGGACAAAAGGCGCTTAGGTATTGGTGACATTAACGTAGAAAGTTCATTGGGGCACATGATCTCGTAAGAGGTCTTCTTGTACCCTTGCTACTCTCGTAACGAACTCGCATGGTGTATTTTCGTAGTTTTTATGTAATAAACGTGCTGTTTTCAATGAATAAACGCACCTAAAATATTACCACGACGTGGCTCTTTCCGTTACGGGAGTATCTGGGGTATTGTGTGTATGTCACTAACATCGTGCCAGAATTGCTACGGATAGCGTCTTGCAAACAAACACAGTGACTTCTGTTAGTGATGCATTAAGTTTATATTATTAATTTTTATTTCCATTGAATTAAAATTAATTCTGGTCAGAATGCCTAGAACAAATGCAAAAAGAGGAAAAGAGTTTTGTGAAAGAAAAAAAAGCAAAACTTGGAGCAAGTCCAGGCGAAAGTCTATATATCACCAGGTAGTTCTATCGCAGCTTTTATCATCTTTATTCATAAAGTTTTAGCGCTGTACATATCAGAGACTGCTGCAATCATTGGATCCGATGATGATTAAATGCTGATTATCATAACTGGAGATTTTAATGTTAATTTTGCTTCAGAAGCTTAGCCTCTCTTTGAATTCTTGAAACAGACACTGAATTTGACAATGAATACTGATTCTAGAGAAGGAAAAACAATATACGGTTTCACTTCTATCGCGTGGCTTTCCACATTCATTTTTTTGTTGTTGTTATAAAAACATAATAAAAAAATTTAATGATAAAATACCTGGTTAATTTTCTACCCATCTTCCCCTAACCCCATTATTTGCATGATGAAATAACCTCGTTTAACACAGCTTCATATTATGCTCTACTTTGATGGAATGTATACCCCACATTAAGCGGGGTCTTACTGTATTTGAATTAACACACAATGTAACAACTAGTGTATTCCATTAATAATTTCATATAATAACAATTTACAAAGATAGAGAATTTTTTTTAAAAAGTTTATTTTTGCTGCTTGTTTTAAATATTTAAACTATCAATATCTACTGGGAGGAAACATAACTGTCAGTATCAGTAAGAAAAGACAAATTTGAAGGGTGGAGGTACTGTCCGGAGTGAATTGTGGCATATTTTAAAACCCTTTTACAACTAAGAGCAACATTTTTTTTTCATTTAAAATTGGTAATTGTTGCTTTTAATTATAACCTTATCTACATTTTTTTTATGCAGAATGTCAAAATAGAATGTATGACAAACATAATTATGTAAATAGGAACATTTGGAAGGAAAAAAGAAAACTGTTAAATATATCGATTGGCACCAATGATAAAACATTCTTGACCTTTATTTTTATTCTTATTATTTATTTCAGTTTGTGTCATGTAGATATAAATTATTGTATTTTCTCACATGTTTTATACTATCTGTTAAGTATAATTTTGTGCAATAATAAAGTATTTTTGAACAAGCGAAAATAACTTTGTAAAATTGTGCTTTGTTATGTATTTTTCTTATGATTTCCATTTATTTTACATAAAAAAAAACTAAAATAAACAGTTGCATACTAATATTTATTCTTAGTGACCTTATGGTCCTATAAGTGTTAATATAAAAAGGCAATGTTGACAAGGAAATCCTTTAGAAATTGATAAGAAATCTTTGTCAATATTTCAATATGGTATATATTATATTGTAGTTATAAGAAAGCATTGGAAAATATAAAATTACTATTAATTATATGCACCACTGCAAATTGCTATAAAATATTTTTCAAAATTGGGTAAACTTTTACATTCTGTTTTTTCTTATAAATATGTATAATGAAAAATTGGGAATAAAATGTATAGCACATAAGATGAATGAATAGCTTAATTAAATGTTTATATTGAGTCTTGTAGTTTCAAATACAATATAACTCTGTTTTTGTTGATATTTGTTTATTATGTACAATTTATTTCTCTGTCTACCTATTTACTTCATGATCATATTAAGTAATATAAAAAAATCTTTTAAGTCAATTCCTGCTTTGAATTGATAAATAGAAAGTATTTGATTATAACTGAAAATTTGAACAAGATATATATATAGGGAGAGAGTGAACTAAAAAAAATAGGAATTGAAAAAAGAGTATGATTTGTCTGCATTGTTGTAGCAATGCACTTCCGGTTTGGCTAGTTTGGCTGAAAAACCAGTTTTAGATGCAAACTTTTGTCATTGTTTTAACAGTTGCATTGTTACAACAATGGAGATGAATTTATGTTGGCATCAAAAACCAGTAATTAATTAAATTTAATTTAATTCATTAATTAATATTTGAAAAACTGTATTAACATCAAGTGTCATCCACTACAAGTTTTAAAAAATTTATTTGAACTTGAATGGATGAATAGAAAGTATTTTATTAACAATTGAAAATTTGAACAAGATAAATATATATATAGAAAGGAGTTAGCTAATAGTAGAAATTGAAAAATTAACTAGCCATATTAATTGTTCTGAGTATTAAAATTAAGTATTTTGTAAGTTTATTCTCAAATTACTATATAATTTAAAAAATTCAGTTTGCCGTGGTCCAGACTTTATAGCTTAGCTTGGTTTAAAAAATGATTGTTTAGTGCAGAGTTGGCAAACTGTGGCACGCTTGCCACATTGTGGCCTGCGGGAGTCATAATTGTGGCCCACGAAGACTTGAAAAAGTTTACAAACATTTTATGAAAATATTACTGAATTAATTGTATTCCAATAGAAAATTATCATGAAGAAAATATGTAAAAAACAGAAATTTTCAGCATGAGATTTTATAGGCGCTAAGCAAGATTTTTTCTTTTCTTCAGTATAATGCCAAAAATGAGATCATGCTCCAAAACTTACAATTCCACAGCATTGTAACATTTCGAGAAAGTGTTCAGTTAAGTGAGACTAAAAACAAATAAATTCTCTCTCTCTCGGACTGTTGAACCTGCCCAAAAAGTCACTGTCTCTCGGAGGTGGTTAATTTTTAACATCTTGGATTTCCATTCGTATTTAAGCTTTCCCTTGCAGTGCTGAAGTTTAATGTTTAAAGCTAAACTGTCATGGCTGTCAGCATAATGTCAGATAAAAAGGTTTTTCTGAAGGTGTTGGCTATTTATGATTTCTGTAATGTCAATGAGTAATTCTGCAATATATTAGGAGAGCAGTTGTTGAAACGGTAGAAGTAATTCCATGTGCACAAAGTAGCTGCTTTATAAAGTAGAGGGAGTGAGAACTTGCATCCATGACTAATCAGAATGCTGGATTGGGAGCCTAGAAAATTTGTGCTGTAACATCGGCAAATTGTTTCTAGCTGTCAGACTCATTTAGTTTTAAACTCTGTTTAGCAAGACATTAAGCTTTTTTTTCCTTTTCTAAAATTGTTTTTAGATTTTTGTGTTGAGCGTAGTTGTTTAAATTTTTTTTATTTTCAATATGTTTATGAGTAAACCTTCGACATCGAAAGGAAATTATGAAGAGGATATTGCAGCACGTGATTTTAAAATGGTTTACACGTCAAAATGCTTCCAAGCCTGTTTGTTTGATAAAAAAAAGTTTAACTTGGACCGTCATTTCAAACAACTGCATAGTGATTCCAATAGCAAATATCCTGTTGGATCAAATTTGCGAACGGAATTTATCAATAAAAAAAGAAATCTTTAGTCGGCCAACAATCTTTGTTCCATAAGAGAAATGACGAAATGGAAACCATGGTGAAGACTTCTTATGAACTTTCTTTGTTGTTAGCCCGCAAGAAAAAACCATATTCTGACGTAGAGTAGATAATAAAAAGTAGCCTTTTGATTTTCGCCCAAAATGCCGGTGATGTAAATGTCAAAAATATGGTTGATAAAATAACTTTGTTTAGAAATATGGCTGTGTGTCATATAGATGACATAGGCCAGGATGTTGGAACGCAAATTGTCTCCGGACTTCAAAATTGCAAATATTTTTCATTAACTTTGGAAGAAAGCTTTGATACTAAAGACAATACACAATTAAGCATCTTTGTACGTTCCACGAACAATAACTTTGATACTGTGGAAGAACTTCTTCATTTGTGCCAACTAGTTTTAACTACAGGTGAAGATATTTCTAAGGAACTTAAAAATGTAATTGAAGTTAACAAAGTAGAATGGACAAAATTAGACAGTGTTTGCACAGATAAAGTGCCTTGCATGGTTGACAGAATAAAAGATTTTATTGCATTGCTTGAAAATTATTTGGGAAGAAAAGTTTTCAAGTATCATTGTATTATTCATCAAGAAGCTTTTGTGCCAAGGACTTAAACTTGTCTTTCGTTTTTGACCCCATGGTGCACTGTATCAACAAAATATGAGCTCCTTGTGCTCTGAATCGACTAAGTTTTCGTATGCAACTATATTAGATTTAAAAATTTAATATCTATTTTGCGAGATTCGTTCAGTGCCAGGTTTGAGAATTTTAAAGAGTCTCCAATCTGGTATAGTGGTTAGTGATGCTGACTGCTGTACCATAGGGCCTGGGTTCGAATCCCGGAGAAGATATGGATGTTTGCAAACATATAGTGTCTTTGCGGCAGGGGGTACTTTAAATAGCTGTCGAGCCGCTAGTCCCCTCGTTAGACTGGTGGAAGGAAGAGAGGTGGGAGGCTCCTGGCCCTCCCCAGGGTGTTCTCCCTCAAAATTGGGGTGGAACCGAGCTAAATCGTACTGTTACCTTAATGGTGCTCAAGGCTACAGCCAACGACAGGCATACATCTAGCCCCTTGCCATAAAGAATTTTGTGAGCCTGAATCTGATGCAGTCGAGATCAGGTGGCATAAGAAACAACAACAGGATTTTAAAGATGATTAAAAAAATTCTGAACTTTTCACTAATCCTTTTTCAATTTTTCTTCAAGACATTAATTGTTACCCACCTCAGGTACAAATTGAAATTATTGACCTACAGAACCATATTACTCTGAAAAGCAAATATAAGGAAATTATTTTAACTGCAAATGAGACCCAAATTACATCGCATTTCGAAAATTTGTGCCACCAAGCAATTTTCCAAATTTACATGATTTAGTGGTCAGGTATTGTTCTAGGTTTGGATCAACATATGTTTGTGAAGAAATGTTTTCTGTTATGAACGTAATTAGATCAAAATATCGCTCAAAATTAACTGATATGCACATAAAACACCTAATTTTGTTAGCATCTTCATGAACTAATCCAAATATGGATGATTTAGTCAAAAAACTACAAATTCAAAAGTCACATTAAGAAAGTACTAACTGCTTATTAATCATTTAAAATTAAATGTTTCAAGTTTATTTTTATTTTGTATTTAAGCTAACTGATTGATCCTGTAAAAATTTATCAACAATAAAATATAAGTTTCTACTTTTGTTTTTATTTGTTACACCCCCTCCCCTTTTTTTTGTTTTTTTTTGTTTTTACTACATGGAACTTGCATTTAAAAATATGTTTTTGGTGTTAATAAGCCTATAAATAACATTTTTTCACTTTTGTATATTTTTTAGTTTAGTGGAAAAGTTGGAAGTGGTACGTGCAATTTTTTTTTTATCAGATTGTGGCACGCTTCCCAAAAAGGTTGACCACCCCTCAATCTTACAGCTTAAAAATGTTAAAAATCATGTGAAATAGTAGTTTAGTGCTGCAAATTAAACTTGGAATGACTTCCATGTCATAGTATAAGAATCTGGCAGTTTAAGAAGTTGACTATATATACTATACTTGATACTATATGCAATCTTGGTTTAAATTTATAATATGTAATTCAGTGGTTAATAATACCCCTCTATAATGGTAAAAATCAAAAAGTAAAAATTCAGTAACCAATATTTTGTAAGAACTTTTAAAATTTTTTACTTATTAAGTTCAGCTTGGCTATTGCAGTGTGGAAGAAAGAGAAGCGTTGTGCGATCGACTAGCAATAATGGTGAATGGTCATTTCCGTTGTCTTGGATCCGTACAACAACTCAAGTCAAGATATGGTCAAGGTTACACCGTCATAATCAAAATGAAGAGGGAACACTGGGACAATCAAAACGTGCTCAATGATATAAAAAGATATGTTCAGAGCAATTTGACTGCAGCCTGTTTAAAAGATGCTCATCAGGTAAACGAAATACTTTTTATTGTGCTAATATATCATAGAATATTTTTAAATAACTATAAAAAATTTGGCAAAACAGCATATTACAGTTGAAACTTAATTGCTGTTTCTTTTTAGAATTCATTCAAAACTAAGGTTTGAATTTAATGAGAGGGCAAAAGAACTCTAAAATTTTCCTTTTATTCAATTTTATTTAATTGGAAATGAGTATATGGTTGAAATCTGTCAATGCTCTGGGTAAAAATTAAAAAGAAAAAAAATCCTTATAGATATTACATTTCCATATTTTTTTTTACTTGAATACAAAAGCATTTCATATCCTATATAAAATATAAATTATTTTTTTAATTTCTCTCTATAACTCTCTAAAATTTAATTATATTTATTGAAAACTGAATTGTGATGTTATAAATTTCTGAGTAAACAAAATGAGACACTTGATCTCTCCTGAAAAAAAGTTTTAATCATTTTATTTACAAATTGCATAGTAACTTTTATATTTCATTCTAATTTAATATTTAAAAATACTTAGTACTTGTGTGATTATTAATTACATATGTTTATATGTAATCTTCTTTCTTTGTTACCTCTAGGGCATGCTTCAATACCATGTAGGGGATCCATTCATTACTTTGAGTTACTTGTTTAAATTTATGGCAGACATGAAATATGAGTTCAATTTGGAAGACTACTTGATAAGCGACACTTCATTGGAGCAGATATTTTTGACATTTGCTCGTGCACAACGTTGATGTGCTTCAAAAACCTATGTCTGTTTTGACTTTTTCTGCAAAAGCTTCTTGTTGAAAATGTTAGTGGAAAATAATGTATAGTTACTGCAGCATTTACTTCAACTTGTTTATGGTCTGTATTAACAGTTTATTTTTTTAACTAGTTATTCTTATATAGTGTAATTTTTATGTATACTTATTTGAAGTTAAAGTAGATTGATTGATATATTAACCCTTGCTATATATTATTGCCCCTCAATTAACCCTTGCTATATTTTAAAATCAGCTGAACTGCTTCATTAATTTTTGTAAATGATTTATTAGTTGATCTTGCAAATGTTTATTTTATTATTACCTCATTGAAATTCTTCATGAATGCTGCAATAATTGAATTAAAATTTATCAAATATAGTCATTATTCAGATTTTTTGGCAGAACTTTTATATATACATATATCTTAAAATCCAGTGTATAACATGCACTTTTAACACAAAAAATATGATTGAAATTGACAGGTGCATGTTATACACCAGGCATAAAAATGATAGCTTCAGAAAATAAAAAAAGATGTGCATAAAAAAAAAACTTATGACTTCTTTTAAGATTGGAATACTATTTATTTAAAAGAAATGTCATACCTTATGTACTTATAGAGTTGTTTTTTTAGGAATATCCTATTTTTTCAAAATCCTGAGGTAATACCTCGAATTAAATTGCTTTAAAGCATAATAACATTGCTAACGTACATTTCAGGCTCCTATATATGGCGAATATACCTTAAAATAAAAAAATGCAGCTTGAAAGCATAGGTGTGTATTATACACCGGATTTTATAGTATATATAATTGGATGCTATAAAATTGGGAAAATAGCCTATTTGTAATAATTTTAATTGCTCATGATTTTTGTCCTCTGAAAATATTTTTCTTTTATGGGAAGAAAAGAAATTATTAACTTAAGGCTCTGGGATAAAAGTGAAAAAGTAGATTTTTTGAGTAAAGTGAAAAAAAATGGAAAAATGATCAAATATATTTATAAAATGTTTATCATTTATTTAATTTTCCTTAAATTATATTTTCCCATTTCAAAAGTGTTCCATAAAACTATTCATAAAAAATTTTTCCATGTGTTTGCATTTCTAAACTCTTATTATTTTTGTCGAAATGTAATTTTTTTTTCAGTAGACAGATGATAAATATACTTATAAATGCTTAACTAAAATATACATTAGAAAATAGTATAAAAGTTTGTGGAGTAAATAATATATATATTATCTTTCTGTTATAATCTTGGAATTATTTTGAAATGTGCATTTTAAGGTATTACAATTATATCTATTCTTGTGTTTTAAATATTTTACAAAATGCTAATCAATGAATGAAAAAAAGCAGTTGTTACTGTGTTTTTATTATTATTATTATTATTAAAAAATACTAAAAACTATGAAATTTTTGGTACTTTCATAATAATGAAATACCAAAAATTGTTGAACATTTTTGCTAGAGAAATATTTCCATGTTAATATTTCTAGCAAACAAAATTAGTTAAAAATTTATATTAAAATTACTATAGTTTATTATTGGAATATTAAAGGTTAACTTTTGTAGATTACTTATCAAAATTGATTGAAAAAGGTTTTTATATAAAATTGCAAATGCCTGTTAAATATTTTTTATGTGAATTCCTATTTTTTTTTAATTAGCCTTTTTCTTGTGATTAATATTAATGATGCTTATTCTCTTCAAAAATGGCATGTTGTTTGATAATAACATTAATTTCAAGATAAGTGTTTAAAATTTTATTCTTTGTTAGAGATGGAATTAAATATATTATCTTAAACATATGTTTCTTAACCCTTTAACTGCTGATTAAAAATGTCACGATTCACTTCCCAGTGCCGTTTTTCACATAGGCACAAATTAGCAGTGTATTGAGGGGGGGGGGATAAAAAAGCAAAATGAAATTAGTAAATCCTTTGCAAATATTGTTGAGGTCATTTTATTGAGTTCAAGAGCCTTTGAATAGTTTTATTGATAGCAGTGCAAAGAAAAGGATCGTATTTCATTGAGATGTATTGCAAAGAGCAATTAATGGACAGGTTGAGCCAGATGTATATATATGGTGGCAATGCTTAAGAGGTTTAGTGAAAAGTATGTGAACAGTGATCCATTTGCAGTACTTATCAATTTTAATGGCAAAATTTGCCTCTATGTTAATATTTACTTCAGAGCTTTTGTAGATATATTCATAAATTATTTTTTTAAAAGCCAGGAGCTTAACTCTGAGTATTTAAAGTGCATCTTAGTTTAGTTAGAATAATGTATTAATTATTATATGAAAAAGGTAAAAGACTGTGTGTTTCAAGTTTCAAACATTTATTTCTACTTAATAAAATAAACATGCCTTGTTATATTTTGGTTCTTTGCACCTATAACAGTGTGTTAAAAAAATTCCCTCTCTCTCTCTATCTCTTTGTGAGTATTAATTAGAAATAGATTGACAGGGCCTATCATTAGAGATTTTTATTTTGTAATTCCTAAGTGTTTGTTAATGTTTTAGCATAGAATAATACATTGTGGTGTTGATTAGTTGAGTTGATTGTCAATGTGTCTTAATATATAATATCCCCCAACCTTTTTTTTTTTTTTTTTTTTTTTATTATTATATGTGGCTAATATGCTTAAATTAGTGATATACAGTGGTGGCCAAAATTGTGGACACTTTTTAAACTTGTTATGTTTTTCAAGTTTGTATGCTTATAGAAAATGTTGTGTTGCACAAAATGCAAAGTCTTTAATATCATTTTAAAGATAATTTCGTACTGAATTCAATACGAAAAAAAAATTCAAATATTTGCAACGCATAAAAGGTTATGCTGCAATAACCATCGATATACATTAGATACTGATGATAGCAGTGAGTTATCAGCAATTAGTAGGGTATCCTTTATTTTTTTTATTATAGCTTCACATCGATTTTTCATTGAGCTGGTAAATACTTTTAAGCTCTTCCTTTGTTATTATATGATGCCTGGAAACAATTGCATCCTCAATTAGTTCCTTTTTAATCCATGGGTACCTCATTCGGACCATAGTTTTCAAACGGGGCCACAAATTTTTGATAGGATTGAGATCAAGACGGTTTCCTGGCCAAGACAACAACTCAATGATCTTCGAACGATACCAGTCTTTCGATAACTTTACTGAGTGAAAAGTAGCAGAATCTTACTGAAAAATAAATGAAGCATTGTTGATAAATAGTTTCAGTGTCCCTTCGATGATATGAATGATATGTAAAAATGATAATGAATGACTTTGCATTTTGTGCAATGCAACATTTTCTATAAGTATACAAACTTGGAAAAAATTAACAATTTTAAGAAGTATCCACAATTATGGCCACCACTGTATTTTTCATAGACTTAGCCTCAATAAATTTAAACCCAATTTGATCAGTATGAACATAATTTACCTTTTTCTTTAAAAAAAATATTCTCCTTAAAAAAATTATTGAGAATGTATTATTTTATATTTCACATTTTATTTAAATTAAATTAATTATTAAGTTAAATTAAATTTTATTAAAAGCTATATTCACTTTTGTGCCTTGCTGTTTTTATATTCAAATAAGAATTTTGCACAGTTTATAAACTAGAATGAATGAGATTAAATCTGTTATTGTCATTATAAGTGTATTAATTTTTATATTGAAATGGCTTTTTTTAATATAATTCCTGTAATTTAAAAATGTGTGTTTAACATGGGGCAAAAAAATTACCAATTTTTAATGTTTGATTTTGAACTGATTTATTTACAGATAAAACTGAATTAATAAGATATATGTGTGCAACAGGATTTTTTTTTAAATATTGAACTTTATTTTAACTATTTCTTTTTATACTTTATTATTTTTACTTTATACTTTTTATACTTTATATTTTTGTTTTATTATTTTTACTTTATACTTTTTACAATTTATATTTTTTGTTTTATTATACTCTATTATTTTTTTATATTTTTATTTAGATGTTTGTCACTTATCACACTGATTTACATGGTGTTAATTACACAACATGTAAATTTTGAATAATTAAATACTCCACTACATTTTAAGTGTGTGAAATATATGTAATAAGCTAAGTAGCTTTGGAAATAAAGCTGTGCATTTTTTCCATCTTGTTGAAGACACCAAAGAAAAACCGATGATATATATATAGAATTTTAAAGAATGTGAGCTTCCACTGCTATTTTTACTATCAAAACAATTATTCATAACTATTTTAAAAATCTTAATTGATGAGCATGTTGTTCATACTAGAGAAAGTATGAACAACAAGTTTATAAATGTATATTATGAATATATTTCTATTTTTCAAAAATGCAATTTTGCAAGAATGGCAATTTTTATTTTTATATATAGCTATTAATGCTTGTTATACTTGCTAATGTTTATTTACATTTACTGAAATGTATGTTTTTTAATTTTATGACCTTACACTATATAAACTTCTGGGTTCTTTTTGAGGATTTTGCTGACTGGTGTCGTGTTCAAATGGTAAAAATAATCACTGCTACATTTAGTCCCAATAATTTATTCTAATCTTACTAAGGGACACATAAAAAAAAGTAGATTAAAAGGATTCAATTGGATTAAAAATGCATCGTCCATCGTTTCTTTCACCCTCGTGCTTTTCTCATCGACCACATTTTTCCACCTCCTGCTTTCTCTCTCTCGTTTGGTTCAGGCTGTTCTTGTTCAATCTCAACCATTCTAAAACTGGTTACCAGGTTTTTCCTCTTTATATACCTAACCCACTGCCAGATACTCGCATATATGTTCCACCCGTTGCCAGATCTCTCATATATTCTTGACCTGTTGCCAGGTGCAGCTGCTAAATCCTTACACACTAAATAAATTCTTTCACAGATGTAATTTTTTTACTTATCAGATTATTGTAATATATAAAATAGTATTTTTGTGAAATAATACTATCTCTAAATTCTGTTTGTTCCAACAGTTAATTCAGTTTAATGAAATTTAAATGTACTGTAAAATCCGGCATATAATCGTGCACCCCCATTTTTATGAAGAAACATGAAATATATATATATATATGCAATACTCTTAAGTTTTGAAGTCATTTATTTGAGGCAGTGGCACACACAAGGGGGGAGGGTGCCCTCCCATCCCCCTTGATTTTTTTTCTTCTAATTGATTATAATCCTATGTCCTATGTATATATTATGCAAAATAATTTCAGTTCAAATAAATAAAAAAAAATCTTTTCTCTTTTTCTTCCCCTTCCAAAATGGAATGGCATGCGAATACATAAAACACCCTCTTATTCTCAGAACTGAACCATTCATTTTCTTCCTATTCTACTGTGCAGTGTATTCTTGAGGGAACTGATGATCTTTTTTTCACCACCTGCACCTACTTTGCATCATCACACCATGTGCACAGTTAAGCCCACAGGGGGTAAAACAAAAAAAGCTTATTTATTGTTTGTATTTCATGATTCTGTATTACTATTGAAGCTAAACTTTCCTCCTTGTTGTGTTTATGTTGGCGCTTGTTTCCAAAAGCTTTTGATGAGTATTGTCACTACATTTTATAGAAGAATATACAAAAAGGACAATTTGAAAACATTTTTAAAGTCATAAAAATGTCATGAAAGGAGGTACAAAATTCTTAAAATTTTGAAATTGTCCTTTTCATCACTAAACCATAAAAATTTTTAATAATCATGGTTCTCTTGCTTAATTCCGATTTGTAAAAATGCTTTCTCTAAATCAGCGCAAAAGGCAATATTGTATGTTCTAAAATCAGTTATTACATCAAGAATATCCGGATTTAAATTTTTGATACAGAAGTAAGCAGCATTTAATGAATTTTTCATTTGAAGAAGCATCGAATACCATTTTAACTTTAGTTGTTAATTTATCTTAACACAGGTCTATGAGGCATAAAGTAACCATTCTAAATTAATTTATCTGAACATTGTTCAACAACTCTATTAACTTTCTGTTCTAATACAATTTCTTTATAGTTTTTACATAAATCATTATCTTTTTCAAACTTGTGAACTAAGTCATTGAAACACCTTTTTGCAATTCTAAAATTACTTCCGAGTCTGTTTGTTTTTTCATCTTTCCACAATAAGCCTGTTTCATATCTTTTATTTACAAACTTAAATTACTTTCAAATTCGTTTAAAATTTCCCTGTCTAATTCTGAAATTTTATCTTCTACATGTATTATTCCCAATGACTACAATTCCCACAAACAAGTCAAATCCTCTTGTTCAATGTTGAAAACCAAAAGATTCAAAGCAGCTGCATTTTCATTTTGTTTTTACTCCCTTCAAAAGCCCCGTAAAGAGAATTTCCAAGCAATGAATCACATAAAAAGAGCGAGTTTATTTTCTCCACTGGCTGTCTTACGAACCGTTATAAAAGAAATCAGCCCCAACAATAAATCTACTACTCGAGTACCGGAACAGAGCCATCCGATAGGTAATAGGGTGCGAGTTTTGTTTTAAGGTCTTGGATCAACGAGAGAGTGAAATAGTTACATTTGAAATAACATCGATGACTAACGCTTCTGTAGATGAAACGTAATTTATGTCTCCCAAGTGAGATAATCTCATTTGAGGTATGCCAAATGTTTAATTTGAGGTTTAACAGTTGTACAAAGGAAAAAGAGAGAACTAAGTGCTCCAATCCAACCCAATTCCATATAGATTTTGTTACTATGTAATGTGCATTCATTGCAGCATAAATCTATTTTGATTTTTAAGTTGTAAAAATAAGGTTTTTAATTATATTGTAAAAATGAGTGATCAAAATCGTAAAAGAATACTAGTCACATTATTGTCTTTTGTGAAAAAAATACGTAAAGATGAAAAACAAAATACTCTGGAAATGAAAGAATATTCTCGGTCTACTGTAAATGGTTTGCCTCGGCCTGAAAAGGTATTGGATGATGATATACAAGAGAAAATGAAAGTAAGTGAAAATTTAAGTTATCCGAGTAGCAGCCAAAATAATGTTCAAACTCCAGTTTCGAATATTACAGTAACTGACATTGATATGGGGAATTACATTAAAATTAAAGGACCTATACCAAACCTTACTAAAACTGCAATTCTCTGTGGAAAACAAGGAATTGCTTTAATAATGAGGAAACAAATAAAAATGAAGGAAACTTTTCAAGCGGTGGTTAAATTTCATGCAGAAGCTGGAGATGATGCTCTGGAAAAACATTTGAAAGACAGTAGGAGAAATACTTACATCAATTGGGGAACACAAAACGAAATATAATTTCATCAATCAATGAAATTGAAAGATATTGTCAACCGTGTAAACAAAAGTGAGTGTTTCAGCATCATTGTGGACGAAACAACTGATATTGCAGGAATTCAGCAGTTATTTTTAGCTATATGTTTCATTAATGATAATTTAATTCATGAAAAATTCTTACAATTTATTCTGGTATTGATCTAGTCTCAATGATTTTAAAATCTTTGGAATAAATTTATTGTTTTTGAGAGGAAAAGGTTACGATAGAGCTAGATCAATGAGCGGAGAACTACAAAGCGTAAGTGCTATTTTAAAGGAAAAATATCCTCTTGCTTTATACGTACAATGTAGTTTGTACAGCTTAAAGCTAGCAATATATCGGAGATCCAGAGTTTTATGGGAATTGTATTAAGGATTTGTAATTTTTTTCTAAAAAAAAACATTATCTAAAATTGAGGAATATTGCCCAGAATCACAAAAAAAAAAAAAAAAATGGTTGGAATGTGCATGACAAGATGGGTTGAAAGACACAATTCTATAATCGTCTTGGTGGAGCTCTTTCCAGCCTTTATAGCAGCCCTTGAAGAAATCTCATTTTTGAAAGACAAAGACGCCTCAACTCACATCTTTAATTTGCTTCATTATTAAAATCGGGTTTCTTAATATCCCTGCTGTGTTTAAGTGAGTTGTTTGCTGTAATTAAAAAGTATTTGTAATTGAATATTTACAATCAATTACTCTTGATTTGAAGAAAGCTCTAAATTACGTTGACTCAGTAATTGAATGCCTCGAAAATTTTAAATTAATGTCAATTGTATTTTTAAAGAAATATATGATGAAGCGGAAAATTATTGAAAGGTTCAAAAGGAAATAACACAAAATTAAAGATGTCCAGGTTCCATGCTAGAAAATGCTCTGATTATCATAATAATGTCCCAGCTGTGCTAAAATGCCAATGAATACTATAGGCGAAGTATTTTTCTATCTGTTAATAAACAAAATGATCTCACTACTCAAACTAGATTACAGAAGGAAAATAATATTTTAGGAAAATTTTCGTGCTTGATGAACCCAACTTGCACTGCAGAAAATGTAATTGATTTTTTGAAATTGGCCGAATTATATATATATATTCAAAAGGCAAACTTTTATTTTTAGAGCACAGAGGTGTTTTACTTTCCAAGTTGAAACTCTTTAAGATGACATTAAAACACGATTTCTGTCCAACCGCATTTGAATATTATTTGTTCTACAATGATGAATTTTATCCTCGTGTTTAAAGACTTAAAAATGTAAAAGACTGTTCCGATAACAAATTGCACTAGCGAGAGATCTTTCTCTACTTTTAGAAGGGTAAAAACATACTTAAGTACCATGCATAACAAACGTTTAAATGGCATTGCGCTGCTAAATTCAAGCTACGTCACCATCACTCCTGAGGAAGTTGTAAATGAAATTGCAAAAAAACCAAGAAAACTAGATTTTATTCTGTAATTACTTGTAAGCCTGTAGAAACAGACTGGTGACTGTAAATGAAAATATAATCATCATGTTTTTAGTCTCGTCATTACAGATTAAAGTGATTTTTTTTTCTATGACTTAATGTTTCTATCTTGATGAATTTGCTTTGTTCTTTTTATTTTTGAATTATGAAAAAAGTAAATACATAAATTCTTATGATTTCTGATAATTTAATTATTGTTATTAATAATTTATTTTATTAATTATTCAGATTATTATTCAATAATTTATTTTGAACTGTTCTTTTGTTCTCGACAATCGATAAAATCAAAAGAATATGTTTAGCAGCATATTAGGTTATAAAAGAACACTGAACTTTCGACCCCCCCCCCCTTGAAAAATTTCTGTATACGCCACTGATTTGAGGTGTTATCAGTGGCGGCGTTAGGCGTTGGCAACCGCCTCGCGCTTGAGGGGGCCTCGCAAAGTTTTAAATTATTTAAATTAAATTAAAAATTTTAATTGTAAAAAATTTTATTTGTGTAATTTTTGTCATCATTTGATTAGCAATAAATCTCGTTTACTCATACATTAGTTTAACAATAATTCGGCTTTTTTTTATGTAATTTAACGTTTTCTTGACTGGGAAAAAAGGAGGCCTCGCGAACCCTAATTTCGCCGACGTCAATGCGTGGTCTAGCGCCGCCACTGTGTGTTATCCTAGGCTTTTGAAAAACTTTTAGAACAGTAACTCTTCTAAGTTAATAAAGTATGTTATTTCTTTTAAATAAACAGTATTTTGATATATGTAGAAGTCTGATTTTTCTTATTTTATTTTCAAATTTACCATTTTTATTCCTGCCATATAATTCGTATCTCTAAATTTCGATGGGGGTGTTTTTTTTGGGGGGGGGGTAAAAAAGCACGTTATATGCCAGATTTTATGGTCTATAAATGTTTCATTAGTATGGATTTAAATTGATCTTATTTTTGTGTGTATAATGTTAGTATTGCAGTAAATACTATACTTTACAATAATTTTTATAAATCTATAATATGAAGTTCACTTCAAATGTTTAAAAAATAGTTTTTAAATTGTTTTCTTAAATTGAAATTTACTAACCATTTGCATATATTTTTTTTTGTTTTCAGTTATATATTAATGACTTTTGTACTTGGTCAGTTTATTAACTCAGTTAACTAACATCAATAATGTATGACAAGTAACTAGTAAGATTTTTGTTGTATTTAAATTAGATATTTATAAAATGTTTTAGTAAAAATGACTGTTCAAAAGTGTTTCTGTGATTTGTAATTAGAGATACTTTTTATAATTCTAATGGAGTTTTAAGTTTAATATATTAACTTTTTGATCTGTGATATTTTTATACATTATTTATAATTTTGCTCTTTTTTTTTGTGCAATTTTATTTTTATTTGGGGAAATAAAGAAAGTGTAAAATATATATGTCTTGTTTTTCATTGTTTCCTTTAATGAAGGTTTTTCATGGTAAATGAAAGCACATGAGTCTAAACTAATTACTTATATGATAGTTGCTTCATAATTTGAAATTAACTCTTCATTGATTTTGTTTGAAAATAACACAATTATATATACTTAAGAAAAAGGAAATGGATGTCAATTTTGAATGTTATAAATGAAACATACAGTTTCATTTAATCAAATGCAATTCAATCATTGGAAACAATAACTAGTGAAAACTGAATTTAGACCCATTGGGCAGGTTTTTAAAATTCTCAAATTTGACACATTTTTATCAATTACAAACTCATTTTTGCATCTATAAAACCAATATCTCGTAATTGGAAAAATATCACATGTACTTAAATATGAGGAAAATTTAAATGTAATGGGAAAAATATCACGTGCAATATAAAAGTCAAGTATTTTTTGGAGAAAATTTTGGTGCTCCTCCTCACTTAACTCAAAAACATCAACAGGTTTATCTTAACAGCTATAAAAGCTTACAAAATAATTTAGAGTTGTTTGAAAGGAAAAAAACTTAACTTGTTCAGGACTAATTTAGTTTAAGCATGAAAATATCTCATCTTGTACAAATAAGATCAATGAAAGTTTATAAAAATAGTAAAATTTTATACACTCGAATATTACAAGTAATAAGCTTATTGGGAATTTCGAAAGTTGGAAGTATAATGTTGTTTACCAATTCATTTGGTACTCCTTTAAGTGTATTTTTTTTTTCATTCAACTCGCAATTAAATAAAATATTCATATTGACTTCCATAAAAACTAGATAGTTAATCAGTCACTACAAATAAAATATGCTTCTGTGAATTATATTAATTGAATTTGAAAAGATATTGCAGTCTTAATTGTAAATCACATAACTTTTGGATATTAAGTTTTTTTTAATGTTTATTTATCCATTTTATTAGATAATCATAGTTGCATAAAATTCGCACATCATTTTCATTAGTTTTTAAAAACTATACATTAAAGTTATTTGTGCTATATTTATTCATCATAACATTTCTGATATAATTTTTAGATGTTTCACACATATTTACGCTCATGTCCATAAATTAAGGATAATGAAGTTCAGGCAAAGAAAGAGACAGAAGCAAAACAAATTTGACTTATTTGTAAATTCTATTTATTAAACAAAAGGTAAAGAGCAAAAAAGATGCTATATGTTTGACATAATTAATAAAAATTGCGATTTTTACTCCCCTGAGCAAATTTAAAAAAAGAACCCATTTACAAAAAACAGTATAACATGGTTAGTATGATGGTTAATACGGAGTATGTCTCCCGGACGATGCAATACAGGCCTTACAACGCCTACGCATGCTGAGTATCAAATTATCAATCTGATCTTGGGGAATATTACACCACTCATCAAGCAATGCCCTCTGAAGTTCCGGTAGACAGGTGGGAGGGGGTTGACAGGCTGCAATTTGTCGGCCAAGCATATCCCACACATTCTCTATTGGATTCAAGTCTGGCGAGTATACTGGCCAAACCATACGGGTGATATCCTCCGATTGAAGGCATTCGTCTACAATATTTGCACAGTGAGGATGGGCGTTGTCATCCATAAACAGAAATTCAGCACCCATGGCGGCCCGAAACAAACGTACATGTTGTTCCAGAATGACATCCCGATAGATGTGGCCTGTAATCGTTACACTCTGAACATGCAGGTCAGTTCTAGAACCAAGAATAATTCCTCCCCAAACGAGCCATCCTGCACCACCATAACGGTGTCGTTCAATGGTGTTCTCTTGGTGGTAACGGGTACCTGGCGCTCTCCATATGAAAGTCCGGCGAGAATCAGACTGCAAACTAAACCAGGACTCGTCGGAAAACATCACACAAGACCACTGTTGCGGTGTCCCCAATGCATGCTCTCTACTCCAGGTTAATCGCAGGTGACAGTGAGTTGCGGTAAGGGGAACACATCTGACAGGCCTACGAGCATATAGACCAATATGCCCTAAGCGTCTGTACACGGTCTGCCTTGAAACTGTCGTACCGGTAGCTGAAGAGAGCTGACGAGATAGGTCTGATGCTGTGCTCCGTCTGTTTCTTTTGGCAGTAACTGCCAAATACCGGTCCTCATTCGGTGTTGTAACTCGGGGGCGACCTGTGCTGTAACATCTACTCACATTACCATCATCTTGGAATCATTGCCAAAGCCCGGAGATGACACTCTAGGCGATTCCAAGTTCCTCGGATACTTCCAGCTGGTTACGTCCACATTCCAGTCAACCGATAATTCTACCACATAAAAAATCATCCAAATGCTTCCTTTGTGCCATAACTATGCGGTTATTGCACTGAAAGGCTTTTAAAGCGCTTGTGAACAATTTTACTTCTTTGCAACCATTCCTTATATACCCCTCTCTTACACTCTCGTCATTGTGACGTACTATCCGCGCCATCTGGTGGTCTCCTGTTATTTGCATATTCTTCTTCAAGATGTGTGTGATAATTCTAATGGTGAAATTTTTATTTTAGAGTTCAATATCTGTGTGATTCTTAATTTATGAACATGAGAGTATTTCTACATTGAAAATAAGAAAAAGAAATGTATTGCAAGTAGGGAAAAAATAAAACCATCAATTTTTTTACTAAACCCAATAGAAAGAGAAAAATATTAGAATTTACCAATATAACTAATGTAGACAAATATTTAATTTAAAATTTTACTGTTCCTAAACTTTTTATAGCTAAATGAACAACATTAAGTCATTAATTATAAATATATAGAAAGAATCACATTAACATATTTAAAACTTAACTCAGTGGCACAACAGCCCATGAGGGCCTTGCCTACTGTGCCCATATCTGTATACGTGACCTTGGGCCCTGAGGTGCATGAGCAAATGTTCCGATCAGGTTCTCAGTCAAACATGAAACCCCAGTGTTAAGTTCCCAAGCAAGCTTGGTACTCATTTATCGACCCACTGAAGGGATGAAAGACTCAGTTAACCTTGCCCAGCCCGAGGTTTAAATCTCAGATCTGTGGTGTGGAAGCACAAGGCACTAACAACTCAGCCACTGGACTTCATATCATATCATTTAACCCTAAATAAATTCTAATTAACTTTACTGCAAAATTTAAGTGTCATTTTTTATAAAATGTCTCTCGGTAAATAACGTAAAAATCATTCAAAAAGCACAGTACTTTTCGAATTGTAACCTCAATTCAAAGAAATAAATTTCACAATAAGTTTGATTAGAGGAATACAAAACATTTTTCAAAACAGTAAATACAACTAAAATCACTTTGGTAACACAACAATTTTTGTACTCTCTTCTCCTCTTTAATAATTCGTATACTGAGATACTCACTTTACCTGAAATCTATTGATTTTAGTAACAAAATGTGTCATCTTTAATAAACAAATGCATATAAAACTTTTTGAGTAAAATTTTTCTTTTTTACATGAATCAGACAAACACAATAAGTTCTTCAAGATGAGTCATATTCTGAATAGAGCAATATAGAACTTGTGTTTAAGTTCAAATTGAATGACAACTAATAACAAAATTAAGCAATGGCATAAAAATTCATAAACACATCAGTGGAAGCAAATTTACAAATTATGAATTCAAAATTATATTTTTAAAAAATCAAATGATAGAGAAATATACATAAAAAATAAACTTTACTACATTTAATTTTTTAGCTGCATTTCACTGTTGAGTGTTTTTTTTTAATACTTCAGAATATATTTACTTTTTCTTTGAAAAGAGCAAAAAATGTAATAACTAATAGATGAATTAATTTTTATTTGTTCAATGTAATAGACTGGGTTCATTTCAAAAACCTGAAACCACACAGAATCTTATTGAATGCATATTTTAAACTCGGCCAAAGGTGGTCCAACCAAATTTTGAGATAAGCAACTTTTTCGGCCACATAATATATGTAAACATATATGAATAATACATGTTAAATAATTAAACACTTTTATAACCATATAAATGATTTATTTAACAATATCTAAAATATTTTTACATAATTACAAATGAAAATATATTTCTTTCCAATGTCTCATAAAATTGCATTCAGAATAATGCATACATACAATAGTTTGTGATCTATTTACACCCTTATGAATACAAATATTTTCCACATCAATTTACTTGGATTTGTAGATTCCAATCCTATATTGCAAAATCAGATAAACACATTATTTTCATAAACAAATATCTAGTCTTTTTAGAGATTGTTTTTAGAAAACATTTCTGTCATATAAAAATGATAAGAATTAATAAAATTCCTGTTACTCAAAATAAGCACTATTCTTATACAATTGAAAGTACAGCTTTAACGATAATAATATTAAAAATGAATATTGTACAGATCACAGAGAAACTGTTCAATAAAATTTAACTACATATCATTTTTCAATTATAAAGAAAATAATTATTTTATAAAAGAAATAAGCTAATATTAAGATTCATTATTATTTTCACATTCAAGTATTGTTTATCCAATTACTTATAATCATGTAAATACAAGCTATTTAATGTATTGTTTCCTAAGAGTACAAAAAAATAAGGTGAAAACCAGGAATTATAGTGCCTCAAAATACAATAATTAAAAATTGATTTTAATAAAATCAATTAAAGATAAAAAGTAATAAATAAAAACTACTTTTAAGTGATTAAATATATTTTGAAAAATTCTGATATTCATTAAAACCAAGTAAAGAGAGACCATTATATTTCTATTACATTCATTATAAAAGAAATATAGCAGAACAAATATATCACGTGCCTAACTGAAAGCACAGCACATTTCTAAAAACCTAATCAATTCCAAGAGTAAATAAAAATCAGTTGATATGCTGTTATGATGTAATATAAAGACTTTTTGCAGTTAATTATGAGAGATTGAAAGTAATTTACTATATAACTAAAAGAAACCAAATTTTGGTAAAATATTTTTCAAATGATAAATGCACATGTAAGTTAATTTTTTCATAAATATTAAACATATTCTTTAGAACAATAGATATTTTTACTTGCTGATATTTCCAAATATTTTCATTTTAAATCACACTTTTAAGGGAACATGGTATGATTTATAAAAAAAAAAATTTGGTTTAATGGTTTTACCAAATTTTCGGTTGCTTCCTACATATATGTATTATAGAAAAACAGTTTTTGTACTTCAAAATACCACAAAAAGCTAACTATCTAATTTTTTAACAAATAAAAATTCATGAAATGATTTTAAAATGCTATTCCTCTTACAATAACTGACACTCACGCATGAAATTTGATTTTCAAGAATGTTTAAGTATGTATAACAAAAGTTGGAATGGGTTTTGTGATAACAAGATTGATATTCATAATAGTTTTTTAATGAATACTTATTGAAAATTCCTTTAAAAATGAATGAATTCTATATCCAATTATATTTTTAAAAATAAGAATTGGTTTGATTCAAAAAATGCACACAAACTTTTGTTACATATTATTAATACATGTAAAAGTATTTGGCCTAATAGGGAAAAAAAGCCTATGCACAGTAAATAAAGGTATAAGTTATTTTTTCTTTTCTTTCTGGGATAAAACAGTTTGAAGTTGTTATTAGCCATTGGAATGTGAATAAAAGCGAACATAAAGGTTATAATGATACCTAGAACTTTCTAATTTTGGGAGATAACAGGAAAATATACAAGGAAAAATTTAGGCTACAAAGTTCATTTGACTTTTTGACTAACTTTTGTCAATTGAATTGTACTATACCCTTAAGAAACAATTTAATATGAGGGGAGCAGAAGATTCAGACCCTACGGAATCTCTACTACAAAGTTGATGTATACATACATAGCTTAATCATTTATATATTATTTAATTTCTTTCAGGTTGATCACTAGTATTTCAGAATTCTTGCATGAACATTTTGATTAGAAAAACTGGCAGTTTAATATGGAATTGTAGCAATTTACTCATAGTTCAAAGCCTGTATGACATACTAAAATCTTCAAAATTTCAGCATGATCTAGACTTATTTTTCCCAATTTTTTTTTGCACATTTTTCAATGTTTTACAGAATAAATTGGAAGTTATTGCTTTTGAAAATTTACGACAAAAGAGGAAGAAATATAGCTAAAAACCCATTTAAAAAGCAATAACTAGCCAAGTATGATTTTTCAATGAATGTTTTCTTCAAATTAATCTACTTTTGAAATTTTTAATAGTAAATTAGAGGAAGTGTTTCTTATTATTCTGAATTACATTAATATCTGCAAATGGAATTTCTAATAAACAAGATGTATCTTTGAGATAAATTGCAAGAAATGTAATACATTGATAAAGATAAATAATTAAATATGAAAAAGAGTTACTGTAGGCCATTTAATTTGAATGTAGCAATCAGCCTTAAAAAGTATGTATAGATGATTTTTAATTGTGTTACTGTGTTTAATTCATTAATTTTCAAAATCAGCTTGAATAATTACAAAGAATTATTCAGGATTACTTTAAAATTTTTAAAAATCAACCATTTTTTAATCGTTAATTTTCAATCAATATTTATTAATTTTTCTGCAAGTTGTTTAATTGAAAAACGAAGCAAAGAAAAATTCAGAAAATAATTTATGAAGTTCACATGAAATGATAAAGCAAAAAAATAATCCTTTTATCAATTTTTCAATCTAAGAATTTTTTTTCTCCCCTTACAGCAGTGATACTATAATACTGTTTGAATTAATTGAGACAATCATGTTTTTCTTGTCTGAGAGTTGGTATGTGATTATAAGTGATGTCCCAAATCACCTTAAACTGGTTATATCTGTCTAGAGGTAGTGTGATAGATCGACCTTGACTATAATTAACTCATTTGACTGATTTTAGTGTATCAATAGTTCAATTGTGAGCCTTTCAGTTTTGGCAGCAGATGGTTATAATTTTGTGTTCTGTGTCACACACGTTGCTTTTGCTTGTTTGCTTGGATATTACTCTGAGGAAGCATTCTAAAATAATCATTCTTAACGAACACAATGCTATGACAGTAAGACATATAGCTACAGCAGTTGATGTGAGAAAATCAAGTGTTTCAAGAATTTTAAGAGCATTTCAAAATTTCAGATCATCATTTCTAAAAAGAAAAGGAAAATGTAAGTGCAAATGAAAAACTACTCCAAGACCTGATAAAATTCTCATGAGATATAACAAAATAAATCCAAGAAAGGCAACACAGACTTTCAAGGGAATTTATTTCATTATGGTGTTAAATTGAGTACTTGAACTGTACAGAAAATGCTTCTGGAAATTAGCTGTAAGGCAACAAGACCAAGGAAAAACAATTTCTGACTTAAAAAATGATGAAAAAACATTTAACATGGGCCAAAAAATATCGAACATGGACCATTAACAGCTTGGATAAAGTGATTTTCAGTGATGAAACACGTTTATTTGTGCAGGGATATAAATCAAGTGTAGTTAGACAAAGTGAAGGTAAACTCTGGGACCAGATCATATCCAACAGATTGTAAAACCCCTTTCTAAACATATGTTTTGGGTTTTTTTACAACAAATGGCACTGGAAGCTTATTTCCTCCTAGAAGCATGACGAATTCTGTCAAACATAGAAATATTATGCAGTAGAATTCGTTGTATTCATGGAAACATTGGACGGACATTTCCACATTACTTGGTCTCTTGTGACAATTTGATATTGGTCCAAACTTTTGTGTCTCAAAATAAAATATAAGTGCTTGATTGGACTGGTAAATAACCAGACTTAAATCCTATTAAGAATATGTAGCATATTCTCAAGAATCGTTTAGCTAAGATGAACTACATGATAACAGAACAAATGATAAAATGTGTTACACAAGTGTGGTTCTATCATATTCAAAACAAGAACATGTGTGCTACACTAGTGAAATCAATGCCAAAATGTGTTGAAAAAGTAATTTCTTCTAAAGGAGAACTTATTTTGTACTAATAGAGATTTTTCAGTCATGATTAAAAGCTAAGGTTTTAGAAAAGATCGATTTTCCCCCCCCCTATTTGTCCTAATTATTCGAACAGTATACTAGAATTTATAAACAATGGATATGATGCAAAACTATGGCAGTTACATAAAAGAGTGGCTTAATAGAAAGAAGCAGCAGTGTCATGAAACAGCAACTGTGTAAAACAGTGCCACCATCATAAAGTTGTAACTATGATGAGAACCAATAACAGCTCCATACAGCAGCAACCATGCCAAAAAGAGTTCTCACACTTCTATGAAATTATAAGTAACTTTTACATTATAGAAAAGTTGCAAATAACGATTATGCAAGGTGCATATTTAGAAGAGAGTAAGTGAATATTAATATCGCACTATACGGCAGCTTAAGGACTTTTAGCGACTGTCCTCGTAATTTTGAATCATGGTCAAGTGACAAGGACAACATCTGTGAGCTGGTACCCCCTTTCCTAACTTTCACACCACACCAATGGAAGGATGTTTGAACCTAGACAGATTTAACGTGCATCACTCCCCCCTACATGGCGGGTCTTCAGCAGTACTAGACTCGAACTCATGACACACCAGCCACAAGTCCGTTACCTTGACCACTAGGCCATTAAAGCCACTGCTTGTTTAGAAGAGTAAGTTACTAAATGAAGTGACAGAAGTAATAGAGTTTAGTAATGGCCTTTAGTTTTCTCCTTTATCAATGTGCATAATAATTGAAAAAATAATGAAGGAATAAGGGAATTCATAAATTAACCTCCATTGAAGAGACTAACAATGTGCTTTTAACAAAAATATAAGAAAAGAAAAGGCACAACTTTTTCACACAGAAGAAAAAAAGAGTCTACAGAGGTTATCAATAACATAAAATTTTCTTTAAAAATACCAAGATGCATTCAGTAAAAAAATACAGGATACAATTAGAAAACTGAAATAAAATTAGATACAAAGAATTTCATACTATTAAAAAAAAAGTTTAAAAGAAGAATCTAACATCCAATAAATGTTTAAGAAATGATTCCCAATAAATATGAAAAGTAAAATTATAAAACACATACTCACTTAAATATGAAAATGTTTCCAAAATATATATCCTTCCTTAAAAGCAGTTATTTAGGTTTTCTAGTTTTGAGTATTAGGTATGATCCTTTGAATATTGGCCCATCTCCTGATTCCAATATATTTATAAAGTTAAAACAAATGCCAACAAAGTAAAACATACATAAATCAAGCAAATGTCTATTTCAGAAACCAATTTTTATACTTCAAATTTTCATTAACAATGTTTCAAAACAAATAATTTTAAAATATCATAAAATAAAAAGGAACAATTTCCTCAAAATCATTTTTAAAAAAGTATTATTATAATTGAAACATCTTATTTGAAGTAGCTTTAATTGATTCCCAATTGAAAAATATGACTTGTATATTTTTATATGGCTTTAAACAAACAAAAAGGCTAATTGTTATATATAATTAATATAAGTAGAGTGCTTGCTCTCAAATTAATTACTATACACCATAACTTTAAATATAGTTTTAAACTAAAAGATAAAAACTTAATCCTAAGCTATTTTTCTAATGAATCACAGAACTTCCACCACTTCTCAACATTGTCTCTCACTTAGCTAAAAAAAAAAATGCTTTTGAAGTCTCTGCATGGCCTTCAACTCCAAAATACTTCCTATAGAGACATTGTACAGTTTGTAGAACACTTAATATCCTTGAATTTTAACCTCAATAATTTCCCATCAGTACAGACTCCTTTTCTAGCATAAAAGTTTCATTTCAAGGATTAAATTAATCTGAGAAAGTTCAGCAATATTATGTTGCTGTACTGAAAATTGAAAGAGCCTGCCATCTAGATCTTTTACTAAATGATACCAATTGCCCTTGTTTTGTTTCTCTTTTTTTCCCCTCCTTACATTTTTCTACTTTGCTCTAAATTACAGAGAGAGATCTTTCCTCCACGGTATTTCTTTTTTACATGAAGAAGGTTCTCCTATTTTTTTTGTTTCTTTTTAGATTTTTTTTATTTAATCTTTCAACTCTCTATTCCTGATTATTTCTTCTTTCGGATTTTTCTCCATTTCTCCTTTTATCATTAGTTTGCACAATATTTACAAGAAGCCACATAACTTCTAACTTCAAGGTGAGCAAACATTTGATGTTTATGCTAGTTACATATCCTTTTTGATATTTTCCTATTATCTTATAGATAAAAAAAAAGTTTACATAGACTCTACTGAATTGTTTTTAATCATTTTTCAAAATTAATAAAAATTCTTCAATAGAATTCAAAACAGTAAATTCGAAACATATAAATTAAAAAATTAATTGTAAAAACATCCTTTAAACAATACACAATTGCAGCATTCATATTTTATGAAAAATACATAGTAATGATTCACATAGCTCAAAATCCTTCATCAAATTCAAAATAGCAACAAAAGTGTCATCATGCCCAGAAATTTGATGCAATATAAATTTGCTTGATTGGGAATCCAAATGCAGTCACATATTGAATTATTTAGCTAGTTCCCATAAATCTCTTAATATGTTATGTGAGAATATATATCAATATTGTTAAGTTAAGATGATTAATTTTGAAATATTCAAATTCTACAGATATTAATATGTCAAAACCATATGTCTTTCCTAAATAAAAAATTTTTTCTAACAAAAAATACAAAAAAGAAATTTAAGTCAATTCTTAATTAGGTCAACAACAAAAATTTTTTCATTTTAGTTACTTTTTATTAAATAATTACAATTAATATAAATATGTGTATACATATGATAGAATCACAATATTAAGTGGCAAAAGAAAAAGTGATTTTTTTAGCAATTTTCTATATTTCTTTCTATAGATGGTGTTAGGCTATTATTTTTGTTTGTTACTATTTTTTCACTCATAAATGACATTCTCAAAAATTGGGCCATCCCCGACAGGATTCGAACCCCCATCCTTTGGATTAGAAGTCCAACATGCTATCCATTGCATTACAGGGACACAACGAATGATTTTCCTTTTTATATATGGTGTTGGACTATTACTTTGCTTGTTACAAATTATTCATTAATGAAATTAATGAATTAATATTTGAAAAAATTGCATTAACATCAAGTGTCATCCACTACAAGTTTTAAAAAATGTATTTTAACTTGAGTGGATGAATAAAAAGTATTTTATTACTGATTGAAAATTTGAACAAGATATATATGTTACCATTAGTGTATAATTCAGTTATTTCATAGAATAACTAGGTATTTCATGAAATAACTAGACAAATCAGTTAAAATATATTATAGATGAAAGATTTCATACTTTACCTAGTTATTCTATGAAATAACTAGGTATTTCATGAAATAACTAAAGATAGACTGTTAAAGTGAAAAATAAACAATTTCAAATATGTTTTATAAATTAATTGATCATTAATAGCTAAAATATCCCAAAAAATACATTTTATCGCTTTTGTGATTGATAATTGATAAATAACAAGGGAAAGCATATGATATAATTTATTTATTGCTGATATTGCTAACATTAATTAAACAGAAAAGGGGAAAAGAATATGTTACAAAAATAGACTATAGACTATATTTAAATATTATCAACAAAAATACATGCTGAGAAGAAAATTTGTTGCTTCATAAAAAACATTGTATAAACTTTTTAAAACAAAAATGTAAGCGAATATTAATTTAAATTTCATGAGATACCTTTATTTTACTTTTCATTATTTATTAGAGCAAGGATTGCTGTGATGACACTTCAGATTGGACAGCTTATTATTTTTGAAACAAGCCCACTTTTTACCATTGGAAATTTTTTTTGTACACGAGTACTTTTTAAATCCTTGTCCAGCAACATAACTTTGACCTGTTGCAACAGATTGAAGCTTTGTATCAATATTTGGAACTTCATTGGAAGTTAATTCTCGCTGACATATACTGAACTGATATCTAGAGTACAATTGTTTTATTTGGCCATCTCTAGCTCCTAATTGGAAAAATCATCCCTAAAGCAGCTAGAACCTTTTCAAAGAACTTTCATACTTTAACGATCAAGTAATCATTATTCTATAGAATACCTAGTTAAATGGTAGAATTCAATAATTTTATATACTTAAACTGACTTATCTAGTTATTTCGTGAAATACCTAGTTATTCTATGAAATAATGGATTTCACACTTTAATGGTAACAAATATATATAAATTAATATATATATATACAGGGAGAGTGTGAACTAATAGAAAATGGGCCAAATCTTTGATATTTCTTTAACTGTCACCACAAGAACAATTTTTTTCATCTGGGATTTCGAAAATAAAACTTTCTTTTCCTTACATAGTCTACTGACCATCTCAAAAGCATTCTACACTTTAATTTTCCACATCATAAAAAAATTTTCATAAATTTCTACAATTTTGTTAGGTCTTCCAATTCTTCCTGGGATTCTTTGTAAAAGGCTTCATGTGTAAATTTTTCTCCCAACACTGTTCAACCCCCCCCCCCCCCAATAAACAACTATTTTATCAATCAAATTCAATTATTATTAGATCCCAATTCAATCAATGTCAATAATTTCAATTGATTTCAATTCCTGCAATAAATCTATTATACTGAAGTCACACACAAACATTATCTTTATAGTCACAATATCTTTTTGAATAGCAATTAGCTTGTCTCAATGTTGGTTTATGTTTATTTTCAAACACATGTCTACATTGTGATTATTAATGCACATTTTTTTGTGATGCAAGGATCTTTTAATAATAAAAATATTCCACAACACATTATTCATCGAAGGAAAGTAACAAATTTTAGTTATTTTTTTTTCCAAAATGTGAAGGATAAAAAAATTTTACATGCGTAAAATCCTGTCTGCCATGAAAGTTGATGCAATTCCAACTAAGAACCAAAAATTGTAACAGTTAAAAATATCTAATTCTGTACAAGATATGACAAATAAGTCCTCTTGATGGTGAATCCAAAGCCACATTATTCCAGCTACTCATCAATCAACGTGGTTTCCGTTTTTGGAAGTATAATGCATCTTTTGACCTTTTGACAACATTTTTCTGGTATGGCGAAAATGATTGATAAAATTTTACACATTTTTGAAAAAATTAAAATAAAATGATAACTTTAATTCTCCCTCAACACAAAAATTAAGTGCAAAAATTGAGCTCCATTAATGTTATATAATCAAATGGTTCAACAAAAATTTGTTATTTAATCTACAAGACAGCATAGACAGCTTTTTCTATTGATTACTATTAAAAATTTAAATAGCATTAAATATGAGAATGGAGGCAGTAAAAAATTTAACAATAAAGGTTCACAAATTTTTTAGGCAATAGATAAAATTAAATGGCAAATAACAAATCTAGATGTTTAAGATAGGTACAATTTTATTAACATTATATCAGTCAAAAATAAAAGCAACATGCCAAAGATGGTAGACAATCATGCTAGATATTACTCAATATGGTATTTTTTCACATTTTGCCTTTTTAACACATCTTATTTCATGTATTTATTTTTAGTAAAGAATTTATTTATTTTATTTTTTATTTTAATAATATTATACATAAAAGATTAATCATAAGTTTCAAAACAGTTCTACTAAATTTTTTAATTAAAAAGTACACTTTATGTAAAAACAACATACCAATACAAATTTTTAAAGAATACAAGTTATATATTATCTCCTTATTTTAAAAATATAAGCAAGCAACATTCAGAATTACACCAAACCAAAAAAAAATTTTAATAAGACAAAAAGTTTAGGAGAAAAATAAACTAACAGATATAGAATTAAAGTTAATAGGATTTATTTCACATTATATTAACTATTTCACCAACCATTTAATACTTTTAATACTAGTTAAAAATTATAAATGCAAATACTTGCAAAAATTTACAGAAAACATTTAACTTACCTTCCTCTTCAGAAATAGTTTCCTCCTTCTCAGAAGCACTCTCCTCATCCTCATCCTCATCGTCGTCCTCCTTATCAGATTCAATATAAGTTTCACCATGTATCTTAAACAAGTGTCGCTTCAAATTAGATTTTCGGTTGAATGTCTTTTCACAAAATTTGCACCGAAAGATCCTTTCTGCAATATGATCAGAAACATCTTAAAAAAATTAATAAATTAAAATTGGTCAATATAAATTTTAGCAAAAATTTACAGAAAATAGTTAATTTACCATCCTTATCTGAAAAATCTTCCTTATCAGAAGTACCTTCTTTATCAGATGTTGCTTTATTACTATTATGTATCTTTTCTATATGTCGATTTAAATTAAATTTTCTGCTGAATGGCTTTTTACAAATTGTGCATGGAAAGATCAATTCTTCTTTAATGTGGGCATAATCATAATGGCGTATCATATTATATTTCCGGGTGAATAGCTTATCACAGTCACTACAAGAAAAAATGGTTTCCTTACAAGGGGCAGCTTCAATATGATTCTGATAACGCTTTACACGTTTAAACTGTCTATTACAGGTACCACAAGTTAAATTTGATTTGTCATATGAAGCAGATTCAGATTTAGATTCTTCATTTGATGAAAGTACTTCTGCTTCATAAACTTGATCTGTTGAAGAAATGTCAGGAACACTTTCTGGATTAGAAGGAATGTCAGGTGCATGCTGCTCTTGGCTTGAAGAATTATCATTTTCACATTCTGGATTTGAAGGAATGTCGGATGCATCCTGCTCTTGGCTTGAAGAATGATCATTTTCACATTCTGGGTTTGAAGGAGCAGGCACATACATTGCATTCGAAGACATGTTAGGAATACTTCCTGGACTAGGATAAATGTAAGATGCATGCTGCATTTGATTTGTTGAATGATTATTGACAAATTCTGGATTTGAAGGAAAATTAGGTACATATGTAAGATTCTGAGATATATTAGGAACACTTTCTGGGTTTGAAATATAGCTGGTCATGTACATTTGATTTGAAGAAATGTTAGGCATATACATATGATTATAAGGTATGTTAGGCATATATATTTGATTTGGAGGCATATTTGGCACACATATTTGATTTGAAGTAATGTTTGGGATGTACATTTGGTTTGAAGGTATGACAGACACATATTTTGGGGCAGAAGGAAGGATAGGCACGTATTTTGGGTAAGCAGGACGAATGGGTACATACTGTGAACTTGAAGAAGTAGAGGGTGTATTTACTGGCCCTGAAGAAACCGAGGATACACATACTGGGCCTGAAGAAACGGAGGACACACATTCAGGGCCTGAAGAAACGGAGGACACACATTCTGGGCCAAAAGAAACCGAAGAAACACATCCTGATTCTGAAGAAACCAAAGGAATATTTCCTGGGTCTGAAGAAGTGGAAGGTATACATTCTGGGCCCGACGAAATAGAAGCTTCACATCCCGGGGCTGAAGAATCTGCAGGTACAGAGTCTAGATATGAAGAAATCATGGGCACATGCCTTAAAACTGACGAAATACTAGAGGCACTTTCTGAGCTTGAAGAAGCATTAGGCACATAATCTGGGTCTAAAGAAATCATAGGCACATATTCCGGGTTTGAAGATGAAACAACATATTTTTCCGTTGAAGTAGTATCAGATGTACCTTCTTGTTCTTGGTATTGCTGCGTGGAATTGTCTTTGATTTTAGATAGTTTTTGTAGTTTATATACTTGTATTCTGTACCAAGGCATCTTGCTTTATATGATCAAATTTTTGTTTACAATATGCATAAGAGAATAACAACTACACGAAGTCGTTACAGAGAGAATGAAATGCAATCCTCCTCGCTCATAGTCATTCACGAAAGATCGACTCCTCTAAAGAGGAGAAAACAAAAAAGGAATGGTCTTTTTCAGGGTTACAGAGCCAAATCATTCTTTGGCTTACATCAACGTCTCACACCCATTTGAATATGATGCCAAATGTTTAATCTCTTCTACGGTCTGAATCTATTCATATCGCATGCCCGGATTCTTATCAAAAAGGTAATGTGTTAATTTTAAAAATCCTTACTTTCCAAATTATGGATTTAAGTACATGCTTCAAGAAGCATTACTTCAAGAAATTTAAAAAAGCGTTGTATTTCAAATTTTAAAAAATTGTAGTATTTCAAACTTTTTTAAAGTAAAATATACAAGTCGCGGATGGTAACGCTCAATTTAGAGCAGGGATACTCAATCTTTTTACTTTTTTTTCCTCGGGCCACATACGTATGGCAGCTATTTCACGTGGGCCGCAACATGAGTGTTAATAGGGAGGGGAGACGTTTTAATATGAAAGACATTTAAATGCGTAAAATTCATCAAAATATTAGAATTTATAATTTTGATTTTAATTCTAAAATGATATTAAGCTCTACTCAGAAAATAGGTTTTATACATTTTTTACCCAGTCATGCGGTAGTTTCTACTTCCTGTTATCAATGATCCCAAGCCCCTTGTTTGCATTCTTCTGTCATAAAAACAAAGCTACCATGTGCTTGGATAATTTGATTTTTTCTGACAAAGCCCCATTTTCTCAATTCCTACTATTAGCTCACTCTCTCTATATATTTACCTTTTTCGAATTTTCAATCGTTAATAAAATACATTTTATAGCACTCATTTGAGCTGAAATTTTATATACATGCTTATTTTGAATGACAGTACAGTAATTTAATTACAATTAATAAAAATTAATTGATTTATTAAAACTAATTATTCAAAGAATTAAAAATACAGAAAAGTTGGCATCATTTTGGGGGAATTAGTGACCATTTTTGTGACTTGTGTCAAAACTTGTAAAGGTTTTTTCTCACTTTTAAAAGCACTCATTTGAGCTGAAATTTTCTATACACTGTTGTTTTGGGTAATAATACGTTAATTTAATTAGAATTAATTAAAATTAATTGACTGCAATTAATTATTTAAAGAATTACAGTTACAGCCCCGTTGGCTACATTTTTAGCAACTTGGGTCAAAACCTTTTTTCCCTCACGTTTCAAAGCATTCAGTTGAACTGAAATTTAATACACACGATTGGTTTGGATGACAATACGGTACTTTAAAGATAATTAATAAAAATCAATTGCCACCTAATGGTGTGATTCTGTCATATGTATATACATATTTATATTAATTGTAACTATTCAATAAAAAGTAACTGACATAATTTTTTTGTTGTTGATCTAAGTAGGAATTGACTTTAAAAAAATTTGTATGTTACTTGTTTACATGACGTTTATTAACCATATGTAACTTAAACCAAATAATAAATGATAATTACGCTAAGAACAACTTTCATTAAAACCCAACCTGCATTTGCCGTAACTGACGCAATAACTAACTTCCAATGCTCTGCATTTATTAATTATATTTCCTTTTTAGCTATTTTGCTAATATAAAAGCTTAATAAGAAATGTTTTTAAGGACATGCGAATATTTTTTATTCATGAATAAAATCAAATAAAATTAGGAAATATAAATGAATGCGAATATAATTTATGAATAAAAGTTCAGAGTGAAAGAGTAACGTTGCAATGGAAGCAATGCTCCGTCGCAGGAAACGAGACACATATTTTTTTCCTTTAGAATAGTTGTGCTTGACTGCAAAAGGAGTTTAAAGTGAGTGAGTGTTTTTAACGTCACACGAAAAGCAATTCGAAGGCTATTTGCGATGGACTTCATAATTTTGAACCACAGTCAAGTGACGAGAACGACACCTCAACTAGCACCTCCGTCTTCAAACTTCCACACCACGCCAATGGGTAGACTTTGAGTCTCGTCCGATTTAATGAGCCTTCCGCGGATCTAGGCCGCGGTGATATGCCGGTGTGATTATGTTCTGTTACAGGCTGTGCTGTGGAGTGCACCGATATTTGCTTCTGATGAAGGCTGCATTAAACGAGAGCTGTAACAATGCTGGGGTGCAGGTGCTGGCTGGAATTGGAGATATACTGTTGAAGTTAGTTCATGTCTCTGTGTTAGTGTCCTCTCTCCTCTCGGGATTTTAGAGTCTCTTTAAAGGTGGAATACGTCCCACCCACGAAACTGACACGTGATGTGCAGTCACTTCTGTTTGGACGCATTCGGTGAAACCTTTCTTCTATTGGTCCAAAGTCCCCCTTCGTGCGGTGTACTTTGACACTACGGCTTGGCGTGGGAACCGCGCCGGCCCTTATTGTCGGCTAGATCAAGGAAGGTCAGAGGTTCACTTCCCTTAGGACGTTAGCGCCGGGGTGTCCACCCTGGGATACTTTCCCACGAGAAACTTCTTGACCGCCGAGACGTCACTCGTTCTCAACGAGAAATGGGTCTTAGATGGACACCGCCACATACTCCCCCTTCACTATCATCGTGATGATACGAAATAATCAGGGAAGTGAACACGACGACCATAACGAGTTTTCCGAAGGTCTGATTTGGTCTCTGTATCACTCTTTTCTATGTGAAGAATATCGTCCACTACTATCCGACGTGTTATGACTTCTAAAAGGGAAGAATGAGGTACAGATGAGCCACATGCCCAAGTTTGAGTGATAAAAAGGAATATGACACAATTTTGCATAATCTGGCTTATGCATTTCTGAAACAAATTAAAGCAATAAAGTTAAGATTCTAAATAAACATACATATGTAATAAACGGAGCCAGCTTGGAATGGTTCTGCCGGCTGTTTAAGGACTCAATGATCATGGGGGGGGGGGAGCCACCAATTATGATGGAAAGGTTTCGGCTGTCTGTAAAGCTACAACATAATTACTAGCTGCTGGTCTAGCTCCCGCAAAATTTGTCTTTTTCATCAACTCCCAAGCTGCAATTTCAGCTTTAAGCAGTACTACATTAATTGACTACCTTAATACAATCCAGTGCAGAAATAAAATTGTAGAGCGCCTTTTATGTGACTAGACTGGGACCTTACAGTGGGTCCCAAGTCATATTAGGATCCCCGGCAATGAGAGAGCCGACCAAAAAACCAAGCAGGGATCCGAGTCATCTCAACCGGAAGTCCTCTTCACCCTCAGAAGAGCAAAGAGCATTATATCCACATACATTGACAAATGTACTCACGTGACCCAAAGACCAAGATCTACTGGCCACTGTGGGTCCTATCCCGAAGCACCTGGAGAGAGCTGAGGATGTTTCCCGCTTTCTCCTAGTCACCGGACATGACTTTTTGGGAGTATACTTCCACTGACTTGGCCAGGCTGCTGACGAGGTCTGCCCACTTGGATGGCGACCACCTGCTCCTAATCCTGAATAAACTACCCTACTGACGACGTCATATCAGTCGGTACTGGGAGGATAGGCGTCAAATGATAAAGAAGCCAAGCAAGTGCATTAGGTAAATAAATAATAACATATTTAATAAATGTGGCTTATGGTAGTTCTTTTATTTCTTTGAATAATTTCTTTTTTTTTACATTACAATTTTATTTACAAGAACCTACAAGTCAAATTCACTTAAATTTATTTAAAATCTCCCTCTACTCTTAGGATTTTCATTAAAATAAAAATTAGAAGAAGAATTCAAAAAATAATGCACGAAGTGTCATGCAAATTTCAGGAGCGATACTGGTGAAGTGGATATGCATATGATTAAATAACAGACAAATGAAATCATTACAAACCTAATGTGCCCACCTCTGGCAGCTATACAGGCCTCAATTCGACGTGGCATTCTTTCAATTAGTCCAGTGATACTGCAGCCAGTGAGACGCATGTGGCCCACCGGGCCTTTCTGAGTGGCCCGGTCATGGCCCATTGCACGAACAAATTCAAATATTTTCGAACAATGCATAAAAAATTTAGCAAAAATTATATCAATTAAGCAATCAAGTGTATTAATTTTGCTGTAGATTTCATACAGATGCGAATTTTGAGATAATTTTTTTTCCTTTTTGTTATTGTAACGGTTAGTGATAACAAATAACAGTGTATTAACGACCTTTTTACAGGTGAAACTAATTTTTAATTAACCTTCATGTATTTCAAGTGAAAAATGTCTGAAGAATATATGTTGCTTCAAGAAGATTGTGATCTTGATTATTTCATAGAGAAAAACAGACATAAATCAACAACTTGTTTGATTTGTCGTGAAAATGTCACATTTAAAAAAAATTTTGCTCGTTATTATACCACCAAGCACAAATCTTTCAATGGCTCTTTTTCTTGAGGATTTCTTTCAATACGAGATAAATTGGGTTTCTCAAGAAAAATTTTGCAACAGCAACAAAATATTTGGTCGGTGGTACTGTCACGAAATGTAGAGGTAACAAAAGCATCCTATAAAATTTGTTACATGATATTTATTGATAAACAAATAAATTAATGAGGATAAACACATGAATAATACATAAATTGTTAAAGTGTTTCTTAAAATGCTTCTGATGTACTCTATGATAAATTCAGTTATTTGTTCAGATATTTTTTTTAATAAAATCAAAAAGCATTTGAATAAACTTGAAAAAAAATGCACAACTAAGTCTGAACCAGTTTTAAATAGATAATACCGATTTCAGTCTGGAATTCAGTAAAATCTTTTTGCTACCATTTTGCACTTAATAAATTATTATCTGAAATAAAAATAAGCTAGGCTTTGTCAAAAAAGTGAAATTATTAAAGTACATGACAGCTTTGCTTTTATGACAGTTGAATGGAAACAAGTGGCTTGGGACAATTGATAAAAATAAATCGAAATTACCCCATAGATGGGTAAAAAACCTAACTTTAAAGAGATTCTCGCATAAAACCTATCTTTTGTGAGTTGAGTTTGTTAGAGTTTAATATCGTTTTAAAATAAAATTCAAAGTAATGAGTTTTAATATCTTAATCAATTTTCCGCATTTTAAATGTCCTTGATCTTATATTGTGCCCCGATTTGAAATAGTTATCATATGAATGTGGCCCGCAGGGGGGGGGAGATTGAGTGCCCCTGAATTAAACCATAATGGTTGCCTGAAGTAACCGTAGCCAAGTCACATCCACTGTTGTGCGCAGATCAACCACAGTTTGCGATAGTGGTCTTCAGTTCATGTTAAGTCCAAAGAGATCCCACAGGGGTTCAATGCGTTTCAGATCTGCAGAGTTTGTCAGCCAGGGAAGTATGTCAAATCCAGTCAGGTTATTAACAGTTCGCTGTTCCACATGCGGCCTAGCATTGTCTTGCTGGAATACTGTGCACAGAATGCCCTGCAACAAGGGCAGAATAAAGGCCTTTTCACACGTATACGTATTTGGAGCAGTTTTCCTTGAAAGCACCATTCTGAGCAATTTCTACCGAGTTACCATAGCAACGACTCCGAACAACTTTTTCCAGTGAGCTGAAAGAATTGATCGAAATAAAAACTGCCTGAAATTCTAGACAATGGGGTTATTCGGTTCCCTGCGTCCTAAACAAGATGGTGGTGAAGATGGAAGCCTCGGCTTCGTTAAAACGCATCAGAAATGGCATATAATATTTTAAACAGAATGGTTCTTCATTCCTGCTTACGACCGTCAACAAAAGCGCGAGCGGAATAAAAGAAATAATATTGAATGTTCGTTTTCCGAAGCAGAAAAATTGGCGAATAATTTTTCAATGTAAAGGTAGCGTATTGCTTTTTTTTTCAGACATCCCTTGACCCTCACAGCCTCTTGAAATATTTCCCGAAACGGTCGTTCCAAATATGAATGTGTGATAAGGCCTTTACAGGCTCCCCAATTTGTAGCTGTCCACTTTCAAGCGGCCGTCAATGTGCATCAAAGGTGTCATGATTTGTATATCTTAATTGTGTTTTAATATCAGTGGCATTTATTAGCTATTAAAAAGTAAAAGAAAAATCTCGCTGATAAAAATCTTTTAGAAAGTATTTTATACAACTGCAAGAATCACTTCATTTTTTTATTGTACTACACAAAAGTCAAGGAATCATAAAAACTTAAGAATAAAATAAGAATATGTCTAATCATTTATTTATAACTTTTATGAAGGACTAAGGAAATACGTAATTAATTCCAAAATTAAAAGAAAATAGTGTATTCGAAGATTTTTAGATTAAATTTTGCGAATAAATTATTCCCGTATAAAAAAAAATCTAATAATTACATGACAGAAATTGGGTTAATAGTTATAATTTTTTAATATGAATTTTTTAAATAGATACATTACACGGTGATACAATTTTAGATAAGTATAATGTCATTCAATTTTGAAGTATCTATTACTATTTTAAGCAAAAGTTATACACGTAATAAATCTTCTGTGTATTATAATTGTTTTTAAAAATTCTACCTCTTTTTACTTATCTCAAATAATAAACGTTTCTACAACGAAATTTTATTCACAAAAATATTAGAATTTAGGAAAATGAAAAAAAAATTAAATGATTTATGTGCACACATAAATTTTTATATTTCGTACTTTTAATGAATTACTAAGGCATAAAAAAGACGCTAAAACACCAAAACAGACAACCCTAAGTAGTCTTCATTACGCCTGCACCAATAGGAAACAAGATTCGTTCTTTTGATCTCTTGGATGAGTAATGCCTGAGGTGAAAGTAACATGACATTTCGCCCTTTCTTTACCGTCACTCTTCCTCATTGATCGTTGGCGTTTATTTCGCCTTAGTTCCAAAAAAAGCTTGTTTCTCATTGGTGTGTATTTAATGCGGAGGTTATTGGCTCATTGCTTTATCGCCTTTTTATCATTCAAAAAAATGTATAAATTTTACTGCATCATCCGGCTATTAATGAGTATCTTGTAAATGCTTGTGTGAATAATTTGAACGAAATCAACTTTTTCCAACCTAATTCAAACAAATTTCAGACTATTTATTCTTATTTTTTCAAATCTTAAATTTAAATCTTATTTCGCACAAATGTAGTTTGGATAATGAAGCAGATTTGAATGAAATTTTGGCTAATTAAAAGTAAGAAAGTATTAAAATTTCCGAGAAAAGAAAAATGTATGCTCTATTGTGAATCTTTTTTACTTCTTCCCCCAATTAGTGAGGTTTGAACTCTAGAATAAATCATTTTATGCTTCTGAAATTGTAACCGTTTCTATTTCTATGCATGTTCTAGCAAACGACTTTATTTTTAAAGAAATAAGAATAACTACTTCATAGTGTGCATCGGTTTTCCTCTTCCGCAATGTATATTCCTGTATATTTTTTAGATTTAACCAGTATAAAAGAATACCTTTAATGGAAGAAGTAATACAGTATTTACGGAAAGTAAGGGAAATTTTTTGTGTGGATGTAATTCATACGATTTCAAAACATCATGTGACCGGTAGCCTAGGGGTCATGGTCATGAGGTCGAGCCCTACACGGGGTGCCCCCCCCCCATATAGAGGAGCTGATGCACTTTAAATCTGTTCTGGCTCAAAGTCCTCATGCTGGTGTGATGTGGTAATTTGGAGATGGCGTACCAGCTCAGGTGTCATCCTCGTCACTAGACCTTGGTCTACAATTTCGTAGTCCGCAGCCAACAGCTCTCGTGTTTCTTTCTTGTGCATCGCTCATTATGCAATCATCCATTCAATCAAAATATCATGTGTTTGATTAAGTGAAAATAATCTGTTTGTCGGAAAAGCAAAGGAAATCATAGTCCCCCACACCAAAATATGGTAAATGTTATTCAATACTCAGTGAAATTCAAATGAAATGCTAATGTTTCAAGCTATTCAATTGTTTTTCGAATGGGAAAATGATACTGTAATTAAGGAATATATTTTTAGGAGAATGACTTTGGCAATACTAGTATTTCGTGTTATTCGAAGGTTATAAACAGAACTTTTTCTACCATGATGAAACATTTTTAAGGAAGATCTGTTCGCGATTTCCAGGATACCCCATGGATCATTTATTAAAAATTTAAAATAAATTCTCTAAAGCAGAGGCGTAACGTACACCCCTCCCCCGCAATCCCCACATCTGGGAGGGGGGATTCTAGGGGGCTCAAAGCCTGACTGTCGCCAAGTATATATTTAACCAATTTATGAAACATTAAAGACAAAACCTAACTTTGCAGGGGAGCCCTAATACTCTCTGTTACGCCACTGCTCTTAAGGCTAATTTAGACAAACTTTTGAATACATTTATTGAATAAAATGAAATAGCATCTGAACCTGAAACAAATTTTGAATTTGGGAAGTCAGTTATCATATAGTATCAGTGGCGTACACAAAGGGGGATGGACCCCCCACAGCCCCTGATTTTTTTTTTTGATTGATGGTAATCCTATGTATGTAGTACGTAAAATTTAATTAAATGTTTGTAGTTAACATTTTTGTTAAGTAATGCTAATTATTAACTCAGTAATTTATTTTTTACTATTTATTGTTC
Source organism: Trichonephila clavata (assembly GCA_019973975.1). NCBI lineage: Eukaryota > Metazoa > Arthropoda > Arachnida > Araneae > Nephilidae > Trichonephila > Trichonephila clavata. The sequence continues at coordinate 200,888 of BMAO01028251.1, read as the reverse complement.
CCCAAATCGACAAAATCAAAAGAATATATTTGGTGGCGTCTTGAGGTATGATACGAGAGTGGTGGACTTTCGACCCTGGATCCCACCCCACCCCCTTCAGAAATTTTCGTGTACGCCACTGTATAGTATGATATATCTGAGGACCGTAAATTGCGTTGAGTGAGTGAATGTTTATTCACCTTGCACTATAAAGCAACCAGAGGGCTACGGACGATGGGCCTCGTCCTTTTGAACCACATTCAAATGACGAGGACAACACCTGCCATGCCACCTCCTCTCCAAACTACCACACCTCGTCAACGGAAGACTTTAAGCCACGGCAGAGTTAAATGCATCAGCCCCTCTACACGGCGAGTCTTCATTGGCTTGAACTCATGACCATGACCTCTAGGCTACCCCGGAAGTCAGCGTTTCTCTAACTCTGGGGCATGCCCCCTAGGAGGGTGTGATAACTTTACGAGGGGGACGAGCCTATTAAAAAGTCGAAAACAAATTATTATTTTTTAAAAAAAGTATTAATTTATTGAAAGTAAGCAAACAAAATACACTCTGACAATAAAAAATAGAACACAAATTTATACTGATATATACACTTATAAATGCATCAGTACTGCACAATGTATTTTGTAATTAACTTAACTGTACTAAATTAAGAACAACGTTAATAATTACCAATGACCCCCTGGGATCGTCTTATATAAAATAAAATACAAAAATTAACACTTATCTTGATAATTTGTATGGTTTATAATTAATCCCTTACCTGCCGATTAAAAGTTTCGCGATTCGCTCCCCAATGCCCAATGCGTATGTGATATATTGGGCAGGGGAAGAAAAGGAATTAATAAGGAAATCCTCTGATATAAGTAAATCCTTTGCAAATACTGCCAAGGTCCTTTTATTGCATTCCAAAGAATTAGGAATAATTTTAAGGATAGTATGCTCAGAATAGATGACACTTCGGAAAGACGGATGTATACGTCCGGGGAAATTAATGCTTTGGCTGAGCGGGACGTTTATATACGCCGATGGTACTAAGAGTTTAAAGTCGTATTGTAGCTTTAGCATTAAAGTATAGTATAATTGTATAAATACAATGTTATTGTATGGAGAGGGGGGGCGATGAAAATTATGATTGAATGCTAGGTCGCAAATATTGAAACTTTGAGAAGCACTGACAAAAGTGATGCAAGTAATGATTTATGAAATACCTAAGTAAATTTTTGGACAGCAATCTCTTTATTGAAAGGCTTGAAAGTCTTTCTAAAATACTTTGGAAATGTTGGCTTCGGGTAATCAAAAGCTGAAACTGAAAAATGCATTAAAAATTTAACATTACTTCATAATTTAAAAATATATATATTAGGAAAAGGAACCCCTCACACAGTTTCGTTTAAGAAAGAAAGGATTTTAAAAATAATAGAGCAATAATTTTAATTTAGGAAAAATTCAAATAATTTGAAAAATACAATAACTTTTTTACATACTATATCAAATTTAAAATAAGAAAATAACAAAACAGAAAAGAAAAAAAAAACTTTGCATGGCTTTGCATTCAGTACAAAAGTACTATGACAGCAATAAGGAGACATTGTTAAAATACTAGTTTGAGAAGACAAAAAAAAAACACTTAGCATTTTGTGTAAAGGCATATGTAATTGGCCTACATTAGCTCAAAATCTTAATACACAAATCCATTGTGATACACAAAAAGGATTATCCAACTTAATGTTGCTTTTCATAGAAAATAAATTATGCGAAGGCTTAAATTTAAGTTAAATGATGATTATAAATTAAGATCTGTCCAGACTTATGCATCAGAGACTTGACCATTGACTTTACGTGATGAGGAAGCTTTGGGAATTTTCGAAAGAAAGATCTTTTACGCAGCATTCTTGGTGGGATCCGAATGAACCATGGATAAGAAGATTTAACTTAGAACTCTACAAAATTTATAAAAAACTTGATATTGTAAAATTTGTCAAATTACAGAGACTTAAATGGGCTGGTCATCTCGCTAGAATAAAGATCGTAGCTGCAAGAAAATCTTTCTGTCAAAGCCATTGGAAAATAGACCTCGGGGAAGATTCCCGTTAAGATGGATTGGACTGTGTCAAAAAAGACCTAAATAATTTAAATTCTAATAAATTAAAACAATGGGAAAATCAGCATGCTGAAATTGATAAGAGATGGGTGGAAATATTTAATTATTTCCTAAAGGAACATATTCTATATGGAAATTTAGTTATTCTTGTTGAATTTAAGTTGCGCTGTCCTGGAACTAATGCATCTGTTGAAACAGTTTTTTTCAGTTGGTAATAATTTTCGAACAAGTGGGAAATCAAGATTGAATGTTAATACTTTAGCTGTAGCACTTACCGTTAAGTTCAATATACGAAGGATATTTCTTACTCCAAAATTGCTGATACATTAGAAAATGATATACTGACAACAACAAAAAAAATTCATTCAATGGAAAAATTCTCATTTAAGCAAATAATTAAAAGAGATGTAAGCGTTATTGGCGTACTTTTGCTTGAATTAAAATGTTTTATATATGTTATGTTTGGCTTAAAAAAAAATTTTTTTTTTGAAAACTTGTTTCAGGTTAATTTATGAAAGTTTTCTCAAACACTTGTAAGTGGCCGCGGTAGCCAAGTGGTCAAGTTATCGGATCCTGGCTATCATGTCATGAGTTCGAGTCCAGTACCAATGAAGACCCATCAGCGATGCACGTTAAATTTGTCGGGAGCTCAAACGCCCTCCCGTTGGTGTTGTAGTTAGGAGAGGGGTGTGCCAGCTCAGGTGTCGTCCTCGTCACTTGACCATGATTCAAAATTACGAGGTCTGTCACCAAAAACCCTCGTGTGGCTGAGAAGTGCGGCGTTAATATTCACTCACTCACCCAACACTTGTAGTTTTGCCGCATATGATTATAAGTTTAGTATAATTTCATAATGAATTTTATTTTTCGAACTATTATTTAATTAAAAAGCAAAGCATTTCAAAATATGTACGACGTAGAATACAACATACAAAAGGGTAGAATTAAATCTTTAGTTAAAAAATATCACACCTCTGCAACGTTTATTTGATAAAACTTACTTAAGCAATATTTTTGTCATTAACATCTAACGAAACACTCCCCTTTAATAACTTCCTCGATTTTGCAATTCAAATTTGAATTGCTTACTGATTTATTTTGAATTGTACAGAGAGTTTAATTCTTTGTTAATTGTTCCGAGAATAATTTCGGTTTTGGGTGAGTGAGGCAGTTTTTATTAACGTCGCACTATAAAGCAACACTAGGTTTATTAGTGATGGAGCTTGTAACTTTAAGCCATGGTCTAGTGATGAGGATACCACCTGAGCTCTGGCACCCCTTTTTTGAACTTCTACATTACTCCAGTGTGAGGAATTTGAGCTACAACAGATTCAATGTGCATCAGCTGCTCTGCATGACAGATCTTCAGTGGCTTCAGGACTGGAACCTGTGACTCGACTACACCAGCCACGAGTTTCTGACCACGACCACTAAGTTACCGCGATCAGTTTTCATTTTGGATATTAAAGTAAAAGCTAGGAAAAAAGGAACAGAGTGGCGAGAATAAAAATTTTTAAATGAAGAAAATAATAAAGGTGCTTGAGACCTTGCTCCAAAAAAAACTAAATTAACATCACTGCAGTCGATAAAATTAATATAATACAGTAGAACCTGTTTTTGTGCGGTCTTTTTTTATGCGATTTTATTTTTGTGCGATCTTTTTTTATGCAATAAATGAATTTCAATGGCTTTGGCACCACTGTGTAATGCTCTCTATCAATGTACCAGTGGTATAACGGAGAATGTTAGAGCCCCATTGTGAAGAGTCAGGCTTTGCCTTTAATGTTTTATAAATTAGGTAAATGCGTACTTGAGTCTCCTAGAGTCCTGATCCCCCTCCCCTGCGAGGTGGGGGTTGCGGGGGTGTGCGTTACGCCACTGAAATGTACATATACAGTAGAACGTCGTTTATTCGAACGTTTATTATCCGGAGCGTCAAATATCCGGACCAAAGTCCGGATACGTTTTCGAACAGCGCAATGCTCAACAGTTGTTTCGCGTGAGGCCAAAAAGTGACAGGAAAACCCAAAGTGAGAGATAGTTGGGGAATTTCAGTTGTGTGATTTGGTAAACATCTGCGCGGAATATTAGGTCAGTTTGTTTCCAAGTGAGGGGTGTATACGTGCTCTTTTGTTGAGTTTTGTTGATGTAGAAACCTGGATAGCATGCGATGCAGAAGACTGTGGATTTCAAATGCTAAATGATGACGAGACTGTGACTTCCGTGCAAGAAGAATCCGACCTTGTGGACGATAAAACGGATGAAGACGAGGACAACATCGAAGGTAGTAAATGCTGACGCGTTTGTTACGTTAGAGACAGCAATGAAGTGGTACGAACAACAATCAGAGTGCTGTCCTACTCAACTACTGCTGCTGAAGAGAACCAGAGACCTTGCATTGAAAAAACGAAGGTGTACTATGGTACCGCGAAAAATAAGTGATTATTTTCCCTAATCAAGGTAAAATTGCGACATTTTGTACTTATTTTGCTTTTTCTTCAAGCACATTTCCCGCATGTGATGATTTTCAATATTCCAGTATGATATACTGCATAGATCGCATTCGGTTTCCGGTTATCCGAACAATCACGTATCCGAACGGTGTCCGGTCCCAATTGATTCGGATAAACGACGTTCTACTGTATACACTTCAAGACGCTCTCTTCATTTATTATAAACAGTCTCCCGACAATGCATGTTCAGTTGCTTTCTGTCAACGCGCCAGCATCCCGAGCTTGATTGAAGACGAAACTTTCAACGACAGCGACATTATCAATAGTTTGATAGATTATGAAGACATACAAGAAGAACCGGATTCTTTGAGAAAGGATAAAATATATGCAGGGATACAGATTTCCAACAAATTAGGAAAGCATTTTCTTAAAATAGATGCCACTTCCGAAGGAGTATGCAATTTCAAAAACAGCTTCGATCACGCATATCAGGTTATCATGAAATTTACAAATCACCGACCTTTGTCGCAAAAACTTATCTCTTACTTTATGGTGCCAGAAAATAAATCAATTGAAATTGCATCTTCAAGTGACGAATGCGATTTTGAACTTATTCATCACAGGAAGATGAGCGCTTTGGATAACGATATAAGTAGCAATGAATTATGTATGAGCATTTTGAAAAATTCTCCATGTATACAATGAGAAATTAAATATTTTAAAAATGTTTTTCCATGAGTAATTTAATTATTTATTTTGTCATGGAAGTACTTTCTCGTAAATGATTGGCGTATTTTCTAAGTGCGACATTTTTTATGCGGTCCCTCTCCACCGCATTAAAAAAAGTTTTCTATAGTATCTCGACAAATTTGCTTGTTATAAGTAAGAATTTATGAAATTTTCTAATATTTTTTGTGTGGTTATTTTTATATGGTCCCTATCTATTGCACAAAAACAGGGTTTACTGTATTTATATATATATATATATATATATATATATATATATATATATATATATATATATATATATATATATATACTTGATCATTTTATAAAGATAAAAATAAGTATGTTTGTCACATTGCATTGTAAATAAGTCACACGCATAAGTCTAAACAGAAAATTTTGAAATAGAACTATTCAATTTGACGCAATGAATATCTTGACTGGTATGTATATCAGAAGATTGGAAAAATAAAATCAGTTTATGAAATTAAGATATCGAGTAGAACAAGACAGCTATTGAGAGCATTCCGAGTGTAGAGTAGGAGGCTCATTGCCGAAGTCAATTTTTTATCGACCGGAATTGGTCGCCAAGCAACTTTTTTATAAATATTTAAGCAATTTTATTTCTTATTAACATTTCTTTGTTTTCATTGCAAAATATTCCCCTTTGTAAATTCTCGGAACACCTATCGCTAAATTAAGTTGCTTAGTAATCGATTCCTGTCGTCAAAAATTGAATTCGCGAAGGTCCCCCCCCCCCCCCCCGATTGATATGTCTGCGTCTTTGAAATTCGAGGGAGAATCTTCACTTATTGCTAATTCGCTGAAATTGGAGAAAACTACTTAGTACAACCCTGTTGCAGAAGACATGCGCTGTGCATTCTCACTCATTACAGGTGACTACCTGCCTGTAACAGTTCTTATACTTACGTTTGGTAACAATATTCTCTCAATAATAATAATTCGTAAGAAGGAAATTAGCTTTAAAATAACTTATAAATTATTAGAAGAAATACTGAATTTCATTATGGCAGCTAAACTAAATACTGAGCATTGAAGTTAGTATCTTTTGAAGCAAACTTAATTAAGAATTAAAATAAAAATGACTAATCTAATCAATATTGTAAGTATTTTTATACATTTTTTTAAAAAAAAAATCTTTTTTTATGTTTTGAGTGCTGTGTGAATCTTTTAGAGAAAAGAAGCAAGCTTATTTTTCTTCACTGTAGCCTTGACTGCCTTTGTTGCCATGGTAACAATAATGTGCAAATTTCGAAACGTGTTTTGAGAAAATATTACACAAAAAAAAAAATTGCTTCTTTTCCTATTTTATTTCTATCGTGTAGAGAGACAATCCGTAATATTTAATTTACTTCTTTTGGAACAAAATGCCTCTGATTATCACAGAAAACGATACAGAATGGCAAGAATCTGTAGATAAAATTCTTGTAACTGTTCCTCTTACTTCCCGCGTTGATATAAAACCTACAATTCTTATTACGAGCAAATATTTGAAAGTAAGTTATTTTTGTAAAATATGCAATGGTGTATTTTAAATTAGTAATCTTTTTAATGTATGATTCTTCATTATAATTAACGAAGAAAAGATAACAGCACTTCTTTAATCGTTATTATTAATGAAAAAATCTCTTAAGTAATTAGCAGTTAATAAGTATTACAAGTCTTTTTTTTATAAACAATTTATCTGAACGATATATGGGATTAATTCTATGAAAAATATTGTAGTTAAGGTGTTTTAAATAATCTGTAATATTTGTTAAAATTGTTATTTGGGACAAATGAATAAACAGTTTTATGCATTGAAAAAATACGTAATAAAAATTAATTTTGTTTTGTGAAAGAGACCTCACGATAAGGGACCGTCTTGACTGTTTTAATATTAACTAGAATGAAGATATAATAATCAACTTTTTAATTACTTTTTAAAAATCTGAAATACAATGAAGTAGTATATTATGTGAAGTTATGTTGATTTTCTATTCGAATCTCTCTTTCACATTAACTGTCCCCGATTTCTAAATTGTTGTTCAATTTTTTTTTTAAATAATAGTAATTTGTCAACTTCCCTTAAATTCTAACAATCCTATTTCAAAAAGAAAAGAAAAAAAATTCTAAAACGCGAAAGTAGAAGGAAAGGGAACAATTTTTTTAATTCCAAACAACTATGTTGTAGTATTTTCCAATCAAATTAAGTTTCCAACATTTTTCCCTCCGAATTTTTTTTATATTTAACAAGTATTTTATGAGATGTAAGTTTTATGGATTATTCAAAGATATTCATGTTCCTTTTCCTCAGATTAACATTTAAAAAAAAATAAGGAAATTATTATTATTATTATTATTATTTTTTTTTTTTTGTTCTATTACTAAAATTAAACTGTCGCGCAATTTTTTTATAATAATTTTTAAAGTTATATTTTGCAGATTATTTAAATTTTAAATAAAAATACTAACTGCAATTTTTGCTCGGAACATTATAGATAAGCTCTCCACCATACTTGTGGGAATGTTTTTTATTTGCCGATATAAATCCTGACAATAGCTTCGCTAGAATAGGACTCGACAGTGTTTCATTCGAACTTCAAAAATCTGTTGAAGAGTTATGGAATAAATTATCTCATTCTGAAGCAGGTAGGTAAGCTATAGTAATGAATGGTACTATCTATCTACATTAATGCGCTGTAAATTGCACAATTTATTATTAGTAAAAGACTTCCTAAACTATTACTGGTCCTTTTTTTTCCATCCGTGGATTAAAGAATTTTTCAATTCCTTCCTGAAATCATTCCAATAATGTCTGTGACCTTCGGACCTGTCAAGGTTAAATTTATTTTCAACACAAAATATAATTGTCTTCCACTCGTCGTTCAGAGATAATTTTTCAGCAATCCTTCATCTCGATAATCATTGAATAACTTTGGATTTCCTAAACTTTCAGATATTTTTTATTAGAATTTTATTTAAGATTTCCAAATTATGTGCGAATGCTCAATTCCATTTTTGCTATAACTTTTCGAAATTTCACGACTGTTTTTAGTTAATGATCGAAAAATGTACCGCGATCGTGCCGTGTTGTCAAATCCTTTTCCTTTTAGATTGTTTTGTTTTGTTTGAATTACCTATTAAATTTTGACACGGCAGAGTTTCAGAACGCTTCATCAACTTAACTATTTCTCTTTCAGATTTACCAGCATCCTTATAAAAAATAAAATGTTTCTCACTTTTCCCTCAAATAATTCTACTACACGTCTTCAGACACTACAAAGTTAGAACCTGGATCTTTGATACTTAAATATTGGTTTCCTGAGACTCTAACTCATGCGTTTTATAATAATTGTGATGTCATGTATAATATGCTAATTTTCTCAGATGGTCTTATAAATTCTTTAAACAGGCACCTTATTTAATTCTTAAGCAAATGAATGGATTTTAATAAAATTTAAATTAGTTTTTAAAACTGCAATCAATATAAAAAGTGTTTAACGATCAAATTTGAATGGTCATTTTTAAAAAATGCATTATGTTCATTTTTCTTCTGAAATGATTTAATTCATTAGTGGTCTTATAATTATTTAACTTACACATTGTAAAAGTATTCGTTATGTTGTATTTGTCAAATGTAAAAAATCCAAATTAAACTTGGAATGCATTTTCACACAAAAATGCCGTAATATTCATAAAAATACGCACACAGCTCTGCTTAGAACAGTGCGTTTTCAAAATATGAAAACGTTCCATAAATAAGCAATTTCTGGATTCATTTTCATATTACATGCATATACAGCCGGACCCATATTTAAGGAATCTCGCGATTTAACGAATTTTCTCTATCACTGATTAAAATGAAGCTCCCTCCCCCTCCCTATTTAACAAATAATAAACCCCGTTAAACGAAATTTTTCAATGGCTGAAAATTTTTTATTAGTTTGTATTGGATAAAATAAAATTTTTTTTCTTCAAATGGCATATACTTCTGGTTCGGAACAGAAAAGTACTTCTCTTATAAACAACAAATTTTGACGGGAAATGGTGTAAACCAGAGATGGGCGAATATTTTTGGTCACGGGGGTCAATAGTCGAAAAAAAAAGTTTGGTAGGCCAGATAAGTTTTTCTAAAATTTTAAAAACAACATACAAGTATAACCATTTAAATATGTTAATGAAATGAATGAAACTGCAATTTTATTTTTAAAAGTTCCTTATATTGAGGTTCGAAGTGAGATATACTGATTCTGAAGAACGAGACTAAATGCTCTTCTGTCAGCCTACTTCTGAAAGAATTCTTTTTAAGATTCATAGTTGAAAACACTTGTTCACACATATAAGATAAAACAAACGTAGCACTGCTTTTCTGGGCGTGAAATATTAAATTTGGGAAGCTTGTAATGGTCTTGCCTGCGCGCTTGTAGGTGTGGGAGGATTGGAAGGAAGACTAGACATATTTCAAGAAACAATCTAGTTCATTCACAATTTTATCCACAACTCAGATGCAATCGATCATGGCTAAGAGATGCCCCCAATTAATAACTATACAGACAATTAACGAGGTACGCGAGATATGAGAAGACTTAATACACTTACTCAAGGCAATAGCTCTGACTTCTTAGCTGTTTAATCAAGATTCAATCTCCAGTGACATTTCGTCTCCTTAAGTAATTTTTTTTAACATTTTTAAACCCCGTGCACCACGCAATGTATAACACGGGGGCATACAACACAGACAGAAGAAAGGATTACAACACAAACATCCATGCCTTCTTCGGGATTCGAACCCAGTCCCTACGGCACCGCAGTCAGCTTCACTGACCACTATACCGGATGGGCGGCTCCTTAAGTAATTCAATTATAAAATATTAAATATCCGTAATTTACATTCAGTTTGATTTATCTCTGCTCCGCGTTAGTGTATAATCTATCCTATCTCTTTCTTCTAACCTGAAAGTCTAGACTATAAATAGTAGTCTTAATTTACATAGTCACGTCTTCTTCGAGGAGGAGTTTTAAAATAAAATAATTTTTAAAGACCATATAAATTCCTCAAGAGGACTATTAGTGAAGGAGCTTGGATAGAACCATCCCAAACTTACTTCCGATAATGATTTGTAAAACTCTAACTTTGGCATATTTAGAAACAACTGCTTGAGTAGATTGTTAGATTGCAACTCAATTAACTCAAGCTGCAAATCTGACCTCACTTCTTCACAATTTACATTGAAAGGCATGGTCAAAATATCGAATTATGTTTGAACGGTACTGAAATCTTATAATCTGCGTTCGAACTCAAAATGCAGTTTTTTCAAGCCATCTTCATAATTCTTAAGCTTCTCTTCATTTACCAAGGGTTTTGAATTTAACCTGTGGGGAAATGAGACAAGACGCTCTTAGCTAGCTGCTCAGCAAACAGATAAAGTTTTAGTTTAAAAGCTTTAAGATAGGCTTAGATATCGTCGATAAATTGATTTTACTCTGGCATCTTGACATTCAAGTTGCTCATATGACAAAGAAGATCTGTGAAAAGTGCAAAGTCCGAAAGCCATTTTGTATCTTCTAACATTTCGCCTTCAGCAGAACATTGTTTCTCATGGAAGAACGACACAATGTCGTCTTTCAATTGCCAAACTCGCTCGAAAACACATCCTGCACTAAGCCACCTTACTTTAGTGTAAAACAATGCATCAGAGCATTCAGATTGCACGGACTGAATCTCTAAATTGCTTGTGAGTAGCCCATGAGAGATTATAAATACCCATCAAATAGTATTTATAAGCTTCACGACTGCATTAAGCACGGGTTTCATATTCAATGCAGATCTACACAGATCATCTTGACGTGTAACACAATGTAGAAAAACAACATTGTTCCCGGGGTAGTTTTGCTTAAGGAATCACAAAATCAGTTTTTTCTCCTGTCATATCTGATGCTCCATTGGTCGTAATATTACATATATTTGTTACAGGCACTTTCAAAGTTAAAAGCCCTTCTTGAAATTCACGAAGAATACCACATCCTGTTGTAGTTCCCTTTAAGGAACACATACACATCAGTTCCTCGGTAATTTCAAAGTTCTCATCAACACCTCTTATAAATAATATTGATCGAGCAGTATCATTTATATCAGTGTTTTCATCTATAGCTAAGAAGCAAAATTTAAGCCGGCCAATCTTTGACTCTAATTGTTGTGTCAAATTTTTATCGATGGCTTCGATTCTAAAAGTCATCGTTTTTCGAAATAAGCTTATAGTTTCACCATTATTTTTCTTGTCTGGACATAAAACATCACAAATTTAGAGCATGCATTGTTTAACGAACTACCCATCACTAAGAGCTTTATTATTTTTAGCAATATTGTACGTGCTACAATGTAACTTGGATGTGTAGCTGCTTCTTGGATACTGTTTACCTTATTAAAAAAATTTTGTCGACCTGATAATTTTTTATAAAGACTTTCTTCATTTTGTTTTCTTTCATATTCGGACATTACTTCGTAATTGGAATTCTTATGCTTGGATGTGAAATGACGGGAAATGTTATGTTCTTTGAAGGTAGCTAAAGCTTCATTGCAGATGAGACACACTGGCTCTTATCTTTTCCAACTGTAAAAAAAATATTTCCAGGTTCATTCATCATTAAAAGCACGGCACTCTGGATCAACTTACGTTTTCTTGTAGCAATTTAGGGGATTGGAATATTTTACGAATAACCCACATATTTTACGAACTATATGTCCGCAATCTTTCCATACGCAATCAATAAAAGAAAAACTCGCACCAAAAGAAAATTCGGCTGGCTGGAGCTTAAAATGCACAGTCTGCCATATGTGAGGCCTCATTCATCTATATTGGATTCCATATGTCTGCTCCCCGAGAGGGAGATAACGCTTGGTGGCGCCAATCTACAACTATAACTAACAAAGAATTTCCGCTTTTAACACTTTACCGATTGAAAGCTGTCTGTGCTTGCTATTTCCTTCGATTTATGTTTTGTGGAACAAAATTAGAGAAATTAAAAAGATCATGAGTCCTTTGAAAAAAAGGAAGAAAAAAGTAATATTTCAACAAAGTAGAAAATGAGATGGATAAGTAATATATGAACTTTTAATTTGCTTCGGACGGGAAATTAAAATTCTATTCGCCGGCCGGATAAAGCCTTCCGATGGTCCACGTGCCGTAGTTTGCCCATCCCTGGTGCAAACTATTATTAGATTTTACAGGTGCGCAGATGAGTCAGGAGTGTCACCTATCGTGTGAGTTTTGTTTGTAGAACAGGAAATTCCTTTCTTATCTCATTCACTCCACAATGCAGGAAATATTTTAAGATTTTAATGATTATGTAACATTTTATAACGGACTGCCTGTCTGTGCAACAAAAAATGAAGAAATTGTTGATTTGTCGGAGCCAATAAATATAGATTCTGAAGCAGAAAATGATAGTGAAACTCCTATAAAAATTGTTACATTTTTTAATGCTTTACATTGTTTGGAAACTATGTAAACATATACCTTACGCAACATGATGTAAGTGAATGCAGTATTTTCTTATCTGTAGAAAGTTGAAAAAGAACTCTTTTGAGTCAGGAACCAAAAACATTGTCAAACATCTATTAGTCAGCATTTTAAAATTTCTAATTAACTGGTGCTCAATAATTCACTAATAGTATTGTTAGATGTTGAATAAAAAGTGTGTAATTTCTAACCATGGACTTTTTAGTGCAGTTTAATATAGAATTTCTTAAAGGTAAATGCAAAAATTTTGTATTTTGTTTGGACCCCAATATATCGAATAACCCCGAATTAACGAACAGAATGTTCGGTCCCGGTGAATTCGTTAAACTGGTTGTATATCAAAAGGAATTCAAATGATGTTACATTCAGTAACTTCTATTAAAATTCATCTTAAAGAACTTATATAAACTATTTGATTAATTACATTTGTAGAGCGTTGGACGTTAAAGATTACATTAAAAGTGGAAAATTCGGGGTTGGGCTCAATGAGTCTCTCCTCAGCGTAAGAATGATTTTTTTTTTAATTCAGGTTAGGTTACGCAAAGACAACAGATACCGTTAACAAAAATTGAGTACAAAAAACATGGACGGGTTTTTCATGGCAAACTCATCTTTTTCTCACCTGCTAGTCAGTTACAGTTATTATGACAAGAGCAATTACGCAAATAATTAATACATAATTCTTATTTGAGTTTCTTATATCATCCATAATACTTAAATCTAAATAAAAAGACTGCTCAACCTGGTACATAATAATCATATGATTCTTGTAAAACTTTTAAATTTCTTTTATATGTAAAAGAGAGAAGAGGTTATAAGGCGGAAATAAGAAAAAAATCATAATCTTAAATCCATTGATATCATTCGTATAAGCTCTTTCAAACACAACTATCAGAGTTAAAAAATACAAGTATGTTTAAGATTATTTGCAAGTACTCGCTCGTCCTACTCAACAGCCAAAGTAATCACTAATCGCTGGTCGATTCTCGGTTGAATCAATAGTGACTGTTCAACGGTCAAAATAATGTCAATACAGTTTCGCCAAGCGAGTTTCTGTTTATAGTCTGCACTGATTTTTCTCAAAAAATCCGCTTACGTCATAGATCGTGATTTTTGTAGATTTTTCCAGGAATTTTCAGAAAAATTCATATAGTCACGAACTCGCCAAGTTTTCATTGTATCGCTCTTATAATATAAGGAATGGAGTTGTGTGTGCTTGCGAATATTACGACTTGATCTTAAAATAAATACAACAGAAAGTAATATTAACGTAGTACGCTATTTTATGTATTCATTACACAAAATTCGTAACAATACTAAACATTCTTACAAAAATAATTACAGTATCGAAAGTTTTTCGGAAAGGGGCATTACGATAAATGAATTTCTTAAATAAGAGAGGGGCGAGTTTATAATAATTTGACACCTTCTCATAAAAAATAAAATTAAGTAAATACTGATATGAAAAAGGATGCAAGTAAATCCTCAGTGTATCAGAATTCAAGTTAAATGAAATTTAATATCTGATTGTTTAGTTCATTTGTTTGATCAGTAAATTGTATTGATTTTTGCATTGTCATCTAAATTCAGAGAATTTGTTAAACTTCAGTATTATAATGGAACAGAAACACAACAATTTCAATTTGCTTAATCTATGAACAAAAAAATGCTCAAATTCAATATTTATTTTTATAGTCAACATTCACTTCTCAATCTAGAAAGAAATAAAACTTCTTCATGCTCTGCGTCGCTGTATATGGAAAATGTCAGTGATGGCCTTCATAATAAAACAATTAATCTTCAGTTAACTTTAAATTTAACTGCTCACGCGATTAACATATTTACAAGTTATTTACATATTAAATGAATAAATGTCATGTATTAATTGTTCGAGTCGTCTTGTACGTGATCACGAGAGATCACCGTCTTTTTTCATATCATGGCAATTTAAGCGTCTCCTGACAGTTTTGTCCCGTCAACACTTACAAGCGCTATCGATTTATTATCTTTTTGTTCTAAATCATAAAATATAAGGGGAAAAAATATTTCATCTTCTTGGTTAAAGATTGAAAACGAGTCGTAAAAAGAATTCAAACACATTTATTTTGAAAAATGAACTGATTTTAGAATAATTAATTGGTTAATAATTGTATCTTCTATCATTCTTTTGTTCTCAAGAATCAGAGTCCTATCGGAAGGAACAAAGAGAAGCGCCTTTGGAGAGCACGAAAAGTATTTAAAAGAAGCATTGGAACAAAAGTTACAAACAAAAAAGAATGTTCAAAAAGAAAGTGTACGCAAGCAAATGGAAGTAAGAATGGATTTTAAATTATGACTGAAAAATTAGCCTAAATATCTTTTTTACAAATAAAAAATGTTAAAAGTGTAAAAGCATATGTGAAGTAAGAATGTATTTTAAAAATTATCGTTTGACTGAATAAAAATTTTAGCCTATTAATATTCTTTTTTCAAATTTAAAAATTCCTTAGGTCATACTTTAGTGATTAAATAAAAGCATATGTTTAAAAAATATATCTTTTTTTTCTTCAGTTAGAGGAACTTGAACGTAAAATGATTGAAAAAGAAAAAATGCTAGAAAACAAAAAAGCTGCAGCTGAAATTAAAAGAAAAAAAGAGCAGCTGAAAGCTGAAATGATTGCACAAAAAAGGTATTATTACTTAAAATAAACTTTTTATAGAATTGCTGACAATATCCCTTTCAATTCTCTTTCCTTTTTTACAATCTTCAAAAAAATTTCGCTGTAGGTGCTTTAAATGTATTTTTTTTTAATTCAGCCCTTTTATTGTAAATAGAATTTTAGAATAGATGAGATTATTTTTCTTTGCAAGAAAATAATACATTAAAGACATCTAATGCATCAAGTACGAAATTATTATTGATCTATTTCACATTTCTTCTGATAAAACTTCAGGGAATAACACTTAAACAGAGGATTTACTGTATGCTATTTTTCAGTATACATTGTAGATTATACGAGCGATACGCACTGTGATATAATTTTACTTAAATGTGGCTTTATTTATTAATTATATTTTTATATATATAAGGATTTTCCATTAAAATTTTCCTTTGTTTTTTTTAAAAATTTATGAGGGTCTTGAACCCTTCACAAGACATCATTTGATAATCAATTCTTTATTTTACCTCTCCTAACCAGAAATGCCATTTTAACCATGTTTTTAACACCTTTTTATAAGCTTCACTTGTATGTAAGTAATTTTTTAACTCAATTCTCACCCACAGATTAACTCAAAACTTTGCTCACTTGTTCAGGACTGATGACAATACAATAATTTAATAATTTTGTTCCATTGTCCTGATCAGGATCATCAGGATTAACAATTTCCCTTTTTCAGATCCCATCCCGCATCTGGCGACTAATTTCAGATCCCATTTCCAGGTTTGGCGGCTAAAAGATCAAGTTGCAACTCGGTTCGATTATTTATAAAAGAGTGTCTTTTAGTTTTTTTAAAACTATAATTTATTTATTATCTATTTAAAAACGGCCACGTGTTGACAAGGTGAGATGATGCGATATTGCATTAGCCAACGATTCTGACCAATTAGCATATTGAATATTGGAAATCATAAGATTATGGAATATTTAAGAAGCTTTCGGTAGGGAAAAGTGTAAAAGCTGAGGTCTCTGGTATGTAAAAAAAGTACACATTTGATTGCTGTGATATATCCGTGTATTTGTCTTGCTCTTCGCTTTTTGCTTTGGGTTCGTTAATAAAATGTGGAGTTAAATTTAAAAAAAAAAACATAGCCTCTTCAATTCATCTACTGCAACTAGATAGAGATGCCCCAGCAACATGCTTGATTCCAATGAAAACACGTGTATGTGTGTGTATTGATTATGATTATATTGAAATTTGACTCATATAATCCGTAAGTGGTGTGGTAGTTAGGAAATGGGGGTGCCAGCTCAGGTGTCGTCCGCGTCACTTGACCATGGTTCAAAATTACGCGGACCGTCCCCAAAAACCATCATGTAGCTGAACAGTGGGACGTTAATATTCACTCATAGATTCCGTTAAAAAAAAAAAAAGCCTTAATTACGACAGTTTAATAATTTAGCGAAAAAAATTTAAATTTCTCCTCCCGAATTCAGCAGTTAATTCTATTATTAAATAGCGTACAATAAAAAGGAAAATAAATAAATATTTTAATTAATGAAAGCATTACACTAATAAATATTCTTCAAAACAATTAACCAGAAAAAATTTGAGGTAGAAGAAATATGAAATGTTGAGAAAGTTCTTTATTATAAATATACAAACAAAAGCATATTAAAAAAACAGAAACAATTGTGAAATTAAGTGTCCGGTGTGTGAAAAAGAATAGCGTTGGTTAAAGAAATTGAAAAAGGTATCAAGCATATCATCCACACACTTAAAGCTATTTTTTCAAATAAGTTCGTCATTTTCTTGAAATATTCCCGAGACTTCCAAATTAATATTTTTATTATTGAAACGTTTTGTGTTAAATATTCATAAAAATATATTTCAAATATTAATAATCCAGAACTTATTCAAAATGAAGTCAAACTCATCAAAAAAGAAGGGCTCAGTTTCACTCTTTTATTTCTCATACCCGTAATGTTTTAGAACTAGAGTATTCAAAAGTAAGGCCCCAAAAATCCCTTTATTATATCAGGAAAATTTTTTATTTTGCATTTTCGATAGCAGTGTTGTACTTATAACGTTACTAGAGAGAGTTAATTTATTTTCTGCCAGTTTTTTACTTTATATAATTATTATTTTCTTTCAATTTTCTTGAATAAACAATAGGCATATTTTTTTTACTGTTTTTTGAAAATTATGCGATCGTTAAGGGATTAAAATAGATCTTCAATTATATATAAACATTCATATAGAAACAAATTTTGTCAATACAGTGAAAATTGTTCAACACGAAGCTGAGGGGAATGAAATATTTTTTCGTGTTAAAGGATATTGCAAAAGAAAAAAGCATATATTCAGCAAAATTAAGTTTATTACAGTTTATTTTATTTGCATAGATATGAATATATGCATGTATTTAATAAAAATCAAGAAGCAAGAACATTCACTAGAAGAAATTAATTCGTATTCATTAATTCACTTTAATTCACAGTAAGGAAATGCAATACAAAATTTTCAACTTTTTGGAAAACGAAACATTTATTAAGCTTTTGAAAAATAATCTGCTATTTTTCTTTGCATTGTCCTTTTTAACATCAAATTGTCAATAAATTGTTCGATGTCGTCCATTTTGTTATTCCTTTCACCATTGGAATGTGCGTCTAAATTACTGTGCATACTTTTCATGACGTTCCTCATTTCGGATGACGTGGAACAGGAGTTGCATAATTCATTTCATCGGAATCTGCATCAATAAAAATTTTTTTTACCTTTGAACAAACTCCAAAATGTTTTCGTCTGTCATAATTGAGGCTGTACACACCTTATCATCATCTACTGCAACGATTTTTTTGGATGATACAGTAGGACAGTCCAATTCGGTGTTTTCCGTATTTTGTTCATTCCTAGAGGGGAAATTTTTTCGTGTAAAGTGATTTTCGTTTCGTGTTAAGAGAAAATACATGAAAATACATAGCAGTTTGTCGGGACCTTTATATTATTTCGTGTTAACCGATATTTCGTTTTAAGGGTACCAGGATATGATCGAAAGAGTAAAATGCCAAAAATAAGACTCTTTGTTTATGGGACATTTATCTTTAAAAATTTCCAATAAAGCTTAGAATTTTTTATGATCTTAATAAAGATATTTCAATCATTCTGTAGAGTTACAAAAATAATTTTTTAGTTAATTTTTTTTTTCTGTTTAATTTAAGTTGGATATAATTTTTGAGATTTGATAACACATGCTTATGTTTAGGTACCATTTTTTAAAAAAGTATCTCTTAAATATGTAAAATATTTTTTGCACGTATATATATAAGACAATATACAAAATATAGTGAACCTATTTTTTTAGTAAAATATTAAGATATTCTCTTTAAAAAAAATATAAAACTTTGTAATTTTGAAAATTTTGATTCCCCCCCCCCTTTTATACATAAAACTATTTTTTAAAAACTATGTACCATTTCAATTAAAAAAAAGATAGGTTCGCTATATGCATAGGTATCCTGTATAGAAGTATAAAAAATTTGGAACCATGTAGTGCAATTTTTTTTTTTTAAGTGTACCTAAAAGTAAAAAATTATGCTTTGGAGAAAAAGTGAAAAAACTAAACATATTTGTTAACGTTTGTTTACATTTTTTGTCAATTACTTTTTTCGTATTTTAAAGTTATTTTATCAACGAACATATAAGTGTTATACATTTTTAGATTCAGGAAAATGCAATATTTTTAGTATTAAAATTGAAAAATAAATTTTTTGAATGTGTATGATGTCCTGTTTCCCTTAAGGTATCTGACTACTTGCGAAAATTTTTTTTTAAAGAAATTGGAGATATGGGATTTTTTTATGGTTTTTAATTTTTTTAGTACATTTTAAGAAAAATATGCTCAAATTAAAAAAAGAAAAAGAAATTTTTATTACTAAAATGGGAAAAAATGGGTAAAAATTTACAAAAAAAATTATAAAAATGGGCCATTCTGTACCAAAATTTTTTGAACAAATTTTCAATTCTGAGGTGTTGCTATGTTATTTATTTTTGAAATGATCTTCAAGATAGATATTTTAATTTTTACAAAAACTAGAGTACTTTATCTTAGTTATTATATGAATTTGCTTTAAAAAAGTGATTATATTCACATAACGGACTGTAAATTTTGTAATAAAACAGTGATTGATAAATCTGAAGGTTAAAACACTTTTACTATTATACAGAACATACTCAAAGAATTTCAGTTAATTATTTGCAAAACTTTTTGAGCAATCGCTGTCCCCACTTGAGTATTTTCAAAAAAAAATTCGAGTCAAACGCTCTTTTTAAAGTATGACATCTTGCTTAAAGTGTAATGGCATCTGCTTTTTCAAAAACACTTGTAGTGTTTGTTTTAGTGAACGGGAAATAATAAACTTGATATTTTTATAAAGCTAATAAGATGGCCTATAAAATAAAATCATAAAACTTGTCCATTTTTGGCAAAATTTACAATTTTAGGGTAGTCGGATATCTTAAACGTTTTCGAGTTAAACGTATTCCACTGTATTAGAATACTTTACAACAACCTTGAGTTAATATTATTCTTGAGATTACATTTTCATATAAATAAACAGCTACGTTATCTTACGACTTGCAGGAAATATTTGCTACAATGTGCGGAACAAATACCACCCACGAGAAAGAGTGGTCACATTACAGTAAGTTTCACACCCCGTGTGTTTCCTACGGCTGCCAGAGAGTCTCAGGAAGCGGAAGAAAAGGAGGTAATAATTAGTTCAGAGCCCTGACACAACATAATATAATTATTCTAAAAAAATATAAAATGTTCATTCTAAAATCGAAATTTTACTTCTCTTTCGGTTTGATGCAGTGGCTGGAAAAACAACTTGCAGCAAGCGTGAGTCTGAAATTGGACTGCACCGATTTGTCGCCTCAAGAAAGGAATCCAGATTGGTTGAAATTAAAAGCAGAGTAAGTTTGATTCAATTTCATAAACAAAAACATTTTTCAGACAGCTTGGAATGATTGATTCCGTTCAAATTGCAAATTAAACTGGGCGTCAATTAATTCTACATTAACAAAAGGCACTATTTGCATTTAAAGTATTTAAAGTTATACCTTCACTTGGCATTAAAAATATGGGATTAAAATCTGAACGTATTTTCATGTAGAAGAATGTTCCAAAATTAATATAAGTTCATGAATCTATACCACATACAAATGATCTGTGCTCAGGGCACAATTATATATTTTCAATTACAAGTACGTCTTTGAGCCCTATGGAATATTAATGTAATCAAGTAGGAAAAGTTATTTTTGTGCGATTCGGTTGTCCTCAAAGTAGCTTTTTCTTCTCCCATCTGGCAATGAACTTTACTTTCGCACTGTAGAAGAGGCTGATCTTTTATCGAACGGCTCTTAAACTTTATTTATTCCAGGTGTACGGCATTTGGAGATATTCAATTCTTTGAGTCGAAATTATGCTAAGAGAATTTGGTCTTTAATTTGATTGTCGATTGCAGAATGATACACACACACACACACACACATGGTATATAATTCTCTTCCTTATTTCAAAAACGA
The DNA here is from genome assembly GCA_019973975.1 of Trichonephila clavata. Taxonomy (NCBI): domain Eukaryota; kingdom Metazoa; phylum Arthropoda; class Arachnida; order Araneae; family Nephilidae; genus Trichonephila; species Trichonephila clavata. The sequence goes on along the minus strand of BMAO01028251.1, from coordinate 179,853 downwards.
AATATTAGAAATGCTAGCCTCATGTCTTCTTCTCTCTTAAGAATCCTATAAACTAAAGCTAGTTTTCTTCATATTAGAGGGAGGGGGGAAGTTTGACTAAGTACGATTTGAAACAGTATCATTGGCTATCGGTGACTTCCCTTTTTAATTTTGAATCACAGTAAAGTAACATGTGTGTGTGTGTGAAGCTAATACCTCACTTAATACACTGATGTCCAAAATTAGGTCACAAACATGGTTTTCGACATAATTCTAAATTGCTACTTGTAAAATTGATGGAATTTGTATTTTATATATTTTGATATTTTGAAAAATGGCTAGCATATCAACTTTCTTTTAAGAAAAAAAAGTTGTTTAGTGTTAGATTTTGCGGAACTACAGAATTGAGACCGTTTAAGGATCTAGAATTTTTGCCTGCAGTTTTATGAATACTGCCTTAAAAAAATTAGCCTGTTTTCTGTGAAAATGAGTTCTCATAATCGTTAAGATGATTCCTTGAGAAGAAGAGCCGTTGGAAGACTGAAGCCGGACGGTCTCAAGCGGAGGTGGCTGGATGGTTACAAGCGGCACACAAGCAGTCTTCCGGCCGTGGAATCGATATCAAACAAGTGGTACAGTCACCAAAAGGGTCAACTAAATTTGCTACAGAGCAACGTCACCGACACAGGATCGCTACTTAGCATTAAGTGCACGACAACATAGGAGGACAACCGCTCCTCAAATTACTCGTGTTCTTGCACCTGTGTCTGGAAGAAGAATTTCCAAGCAAACGGTGTACAGATCTCATGAGGAGAATGACCTTTACACCCACCGTCCTATCTTGTGTGTCCGTTTGACTGCGTCTAAACCGGTTATTGTGGAGCAAAAAACATCAGTCATTAACTCTACAAGAAGGAGGGGGCGTGTTCGTTTCAGTGATGAGTCAAGATTCACCAGACAAAATGATTCTCGTTGAGTCTTCATCTGGAGAGAGAGTGGAGCTCGCTTTCCTCCCTCCTAAGTAACAGAAATCGACAGATTTGGTAGCAAAGGAATCCTTATCTGGAGCGGCATGACGTTGGACAATCGTGCACCTAAACACATCTCCAATGCAGGTATTGTCAACGCACTGCGCTATAAATCCTTGAAGTCTATGTGAAATTATTCCGGGGTGCTGAGGGTCCGGACTTCATTTTTATGGATGATAATGCGTGTCCACACAGTGCCTCACATCATGGATGAATTTCTTGAGTATGAGTATATTCGTCGTATGCATGGACCCTCTAGGGTTCCGGGTCTCAATCCTGTTGAACAGGTTTGGGATGGTCTACGAAGAGCTATTTCTCAGAATAGCCCCTTCCCAGGAGTTAAAAGTTGCGCTTTTGGAAGAATGGGCTTTGTTGCCTAAAACATTTATTGAAACCCTCATAAACAGTGTGACAGCTCGTTGGGAGACTTGTATAGCAGTGCTTAGTGCTCACACTCTTTATTAGGCAGACTTTTTCCGAATTATATGCTTTATCTCTGATTCATGATTTCACACTTTTTGATATGCCCTGTGTCTTAATTCACAATTAAAATCTTTTCCTTATTGTTATGTTGCTATATTATTTCTGACATTGTAATATGTATATATGCAAAATTTCGTGCCAACACAGTAAATAGTCTTTCTCACATTGTAATATGTCTTTGCACTTGATTTCATGGCAATACAATGAACAGTTCATTAGTTTTTACAGATTTTATGTATGTTACCTTAATTTTGAGCATGAGTGTGTGACGGATCTATACGCGGCTCTACTAACACCTTGAGGATTCTTTAAGAGAAATAATTTTTTCAACCAACTTTCACCGAAGGTAAGAAAATGCGATTATGCAAATTAAGTTGAAAATATAAATTCTGTATTCTCGAGTTTTGGGAGTTAGTGAAGTGAGAGTTCATGAAGTGAAAATCTAAGATAGTTAAATTGAGAATTGAAGATTACCAATGTGAGGATCGCTCGGATGCGTGGTGATCAAGTCGACCGTTAGTGTACAAGGCCTCAGCTATAAGATTTTGGAAGGATAAGAGTTCAGGTATATACAGTGCTTCTTATTTAAATAGAAGTTAGAGAGTAAATTGTTAAGCGCGTCCGAATTAGAAACGAGCTAGTATAAGTTATCGTAGAAATTAGTTGAATGTCTGTAAATATTATCCCCATGCTAACTGGTCTCCCCTTCGCGCTCTAAATATTGATCAAAATTATCTTAATTGGACTATTATTGTGTCTGCGTTGAATATTGTGACAAATAAACGATTTTAGGGAATCATGTCATCTGATCAATTAGTTGCTCCCACACTTCTAGCTGGGTCCGAGAGTAGACAAGGGGGATTATAGGGAAGTAGGAATAGTCCCCCATTGCAAGTGTACAACTTAAGTTATACATCACTCTATGTTTGGATTTCAAAATATACTCTGCTGAAAAAATTAGGAGAGCATATGGATTTAACGAAATTACTCAAATATTTCTTCTAATAACTAATGTAAAACAAAATATCCATAGTCTAAAACAGTGATGGGCAAAGTGCGGCTCGTGGGCCAACTCCGGCCCGCGAAAGTATTTAATCCGGCCCGCCGAAGGTTTATCGACATGGATAGTACATGGCCCGCTACAATTATGTTTTGACGGTCGAGAAGTTTAAATGGATTTTACTTAGTAGAATAATAGATGCATAGCCTACAGAAGAAGCTGAACTAGCCGCGTAGTTCATGTGTTGCATAATACGGTGTGTAAAGCGTGGTTAAATGAGAGGCGCGGGTGAGTGAACTCAGTCGCCACTCGCCAGCTGTCACTGACTGATCCGCACGTTTTACGTTAATTTTGTCTCTTGTTCTTGCTTGTTCGCGTAATGCTTTACATTCATAAATTTTTGAAAACAAAATGCAGTGTAGTACCCATTTAAAGCAATTGTTCTTGGATTCCACAAAACTAGATTTTTATAGAGCACTGCCGAAAGCTGAATTCCCAAAGATGATTGCTCACGCCCAGAAAATTATGGCGATGTTTGCGTCGTCTTATGTGTGCGAACAGACTTTTTCGACCATGAAATTGCGGAAAAACTTAATCAGAAACCGATTGACTGATGAACACCTTTTCGCACTGCTGAAAGTTGCTTCGTCACAGCTGGAACCTGCTTTCGAAAATATTATGGAAAATCAAAAACAATTCCACATGTCTCACACGTCTAACATGTCAAGGCCTTCGAATAAAAGTTAAAATAAATATTATTTAAGGTAAAAAGTAATTTGTAACATTTGTGTGTAATGCTGTAATTTTTTATAACATTATGATTAAAAGCTTTAACACAAAATGCATTTTTCTATAATTCCGGCCCTCCTCTAGAATTTCTTAAACTTTGTGCCCCCCCCCATTAAAAAAGTTTGCCCACCACTGGTCTAAAATGTAGCAGAAAACGGAAGAAGAAAACTTTATATGAAAATCAACGTACATGGGGTCAAAAAAACAGAAAAAGGAAATAAGAGCAGAAATCCTGATTTCGTCGAAGCTTTTGTTTTTCGTTTTCTCAGTGATGAAATTCAACCTTTCGACTATTCTTTTAAGAAAAGGGGACTTTAAAATGTCCCGACAAATTGATCCACCGGAACTATGGCTTGGTGTATTATCGGGGGACTGGAATCCGGACAAACACATAGAACTGTAGCAGATGCTGGCGAAGTGATAAAAAGTGCCATTGCAAGACTATGGATTTGATTCTAAGAAACAGGGTATGATCGACATCGGCCAGGACTAGGTCATTCAGCAAATAATGACCAATATATCCTGTAAACAGCTCATCGAGACAGAACAAACAACGTAACGCAGATTCATAGGCAGTTCCTTTTGGCAACAGATCGAAAGGTCTCACGCCAAACAATCCGAAATGGGCTTCATGCGGATGGTTTGTATGCATGCCATTAATGGTGTGTATTCATTTGCAGCAAGACAGCGTGCGGCCCGAAGAAAGTGCGCTACTGAACATCGAGATTCGATGCAGAGTTATTGGAGTCAAGTGCTGTTTACGAACAAGTTCGGATTCTGTTTAGAGTGACGCCAGACGTGTTTTGGTATGGCAAAAAAGGGGCACTCGAAATAACCCAGTATTCGTTCGGGAAAAATCACATTACAGACTAGGTGGATTGATGGTATGGGCTGGTATCAGCATAAAAAGACGTACTGGCCTGCATATCATACGAAATGGCAATTTGATGGCTCAAAGACATGCAAACGAGATCATAAGACCCCATGTCATACCTTACGCAGCAGCCATTGGGGATTTCTTTCTTTTAATGCAGGATAATGCCAGAAATCCTGCAGTTTCTCTTGTCGAGAACTTTCTTGAAGCTGAAACAATACTGTGTATGGAATGGCCAGCATGTTCTCCTGACCTAAATCTTATCCAGCATACTTGGGACACATTCGGGCGAAGCATTAGGCGAGTTCACTGCCTTTGTTTACTGTCTGGAGAACACACTCCTTGAAGAGTGGAATAGTATTCCCCAGAGTCTCACAGATAATCATCTTCGCATCCATGCTAAATTAGAGTGCGACAGTCTTCGTATCATTGCGGGGGGACCACACACCATATTAAACATCCTGTATCAGTTTTAAACTGTCAGTTTTTCGACATTTACATGTAACCAAATTGTTGGCCGGAAGCATCATTTCATGTTCTTTATACCGTTCCAAAGAATTAAAGTTTCCATACAATTGTTTTTTGGCTTCTTTTTTTTCTGTATTGAATTTTATTACACCTGTAATCTCCATTTTATTCCCATACATGGCTATCTTGCAGCGATTTCTTTACTTTTTTTCTAACTTGCCTAATTTTTTGAGCAGTATAGTTAACTTCACCGTACACAGGGACCTTTATTATTTATTGGAACACCATTTGACTGGGTCAGAACTCGAAACATATATTTGGCCTTAATTACTGAACTATCGCGACCTCATGAAACGAGAATTTTAGATGATGATCTTAGAAGTGAATTCTGAGTAAATGGATGTTTATAATATAAGCTACGTAACTGTCTCTTTTCATGCACTTCAACATGTTTTTATGTTAGTCAAAATATTATATTAATATATCTTGCTATGCGTTAAAGTTTAGCGGTTTATCAAAAATTAATTTTGTTTCTTTCTAAAAACCTTTTTCTAGATCCATGTTCAAAAAAGGAGATTATAAATCAGCAATCAATGCTTACAGTTTAGCTATTCGAATGTGTCCAAATTTGTACAGGTAAAGCAATTTACATTATAAATTATTTGAATGTTTTTTGAAGTTGCTATATTAGTTTAACATTTCAAAAAATGCAACCTGATTTTTTCTTCTTTCGTTACATAACACTGGTAAACGCACTGAAATATATAGCTCCACCGCCCTTCTTTTTCCAATATTATAACGCACATTTCTTCCAAATCTAAAAATCAGGCTTGAAGTGAATTTTGTGTGCAATATATAATGTGCACTTGAGTATATGTTAGGTTTAAATGTTATATAAGTAGTAAAAAATGATTTATAGAAATTTAGAAATTCTCACCACTGCGGGATAAAATAAGTGCAACTGTTAATAATTTAAATGGAAATGTTATAATGTTAATGGATTAAACACACACACACACGCAATATAGTTAAACTAGATTATTCTGCACAAAAAAGTTTGTATGCAAACAGTATTAACAGTCTTTTTTTTTCATTTTTTTAACAAAGCATTTTTCTAATTTTTGTTTTATTTCACGTTAATTAAAATAAAATGTTTCTTTCTTGATGTTACTTTTTTTTTTCTTATTCGAACACTGCCTAATAAAAGGATTGATAATTTAACACTTAACTTGTCTATCTGGTCAAGTGGTTAGTGGTGTGAACCACTATCTATCTGGTTAGTGGTGTGAACTTGGAAAGTCCTGAGGTATATATTAATATGATATGGGTCCACCATTTGCATCGATAATATCCTGCACACGTCAGGGGAGACTTTCCACCAATAATCGATAGTTTGCCATAGGAATTGACTTCGGATGGTTGATTTATTTGGCTGGCTTCATAATCTGCGTTTTAATTTGTTTCATAGGTGCTCTATGGGATTTAGATCGGTCCAGTTTTTGAACACCCATATCGTCAAATTATGCCTGTTAAAATCTCGATGTGTGAAAGGAGTAGGTATCCTATTGGAAGAGAAATGGGTCTTTCCCGAAATATTGCCATAGAGTTGAGAGAGCAGCATTGTCCAGAATATCCACAAACATCTCAGAGTTCATGTTTCCAACTACGAGAACTAAGGTATCCAGATCAAACCGTAAAAAACATCCTCATACCCAGGGCCGATTTAAGCTAATTTCAAGCGCAGAAGATCTACAAGCCCCCTTGGCACTGGTGGATAGAAATTTATAACCAGGAAATCAGGTTAGGTGCAGTGTATCCGGGCCCCTGGGTGCCCAATGGATAAACAGGCACTGCTACATCATGATGATACTATCACTAAACTTTATAGTCGGCACAATGCAGTCATTTAAGAAGCACTCTTCCGAGCTTCCAGGAAACTCCCAGCAGTGTCCATCCCGCTACGAGACTATAAAGTGAGATTTATCACTCCAAAGAACATTTTTCGACATATCCACAGTCCAATGACGGTGAGCTTTACACCATTGCAATTGAGGTTTCTTATTCAAGGGAGTGATGTTCGACTAGTGAACGACGGCACGTGACTATGGAATCCTAAGTTTTTTAACTCTGGAAGAGCAGTTTTGCTGTTAGCACTAACGCCTGATGAACTTCAGAACTCCTGTTGGATTTCAACCAACAAGGATTTGCAATTTTGTTTTACTACCGTTTATTAAGAGTTATTATACTGCATATATAATTCAGAAACGCGCGCGCGCACGAGATAAATTAAGTCTTAATTTCGAATTCCATGATTTAATATTTTCTTTCCCAGTTACGAAAAAGATATTGTCAGCAATGAAAACTTTAATCTGTTCACGAAGTTAATTAATTTATTAACATTATAATTTAGTTCGCATTGAATAATTGATATCAATTACACTGGTGTCCAAAAGTTAAAGCATAATTGATAATTATGTGAATAAAGAAGGAACTGTAAATCAGAATGGTGGGAAACGTGATATACGAGTGTAAAATGGTTATAAAATAAGGAAGCAAATCAAAAGAATAATAATAATTAATTTTATTATCCAAAGTAGCAGTTTGAAAGAAAACTGAGCATAGCAAGGATTCACACTTTAAAGAAAAAATGAAAGAAAACATTAAATAAAATACTGATGCTGCAGTTTAATAAGGCGTGTTGTCACCTCTGACAGCCAGGCACGCTGCACAGCGATTTATCATTCTTGCTATGAGAGGATGAATGAGTTGTGGGCTCAAACGGTTCCAAGCTTCTTGGAGAGCTCTTCAGTTCTGTAACGGAGCTTGGTGGGTGCGAAAGGGCTGCAATTTGTCTCCCGAGCATATCTCATACATACTCGATAGGATTTAAATCAGGGAAGTTCGCAGGCCACGACATGCGCTGGAGGTTTTCCGTTTCAAGGAAGTCATCAATCAGCACCGCTCGGTGACATGGCGCATTATCATCCATGGATATGAAGTCAGGACCGACAGCACCTCGAAACAAGCGAACATAAGACTCAAGAACTTCGTCTCTGTATCTTTGAGCAATCACAGACCCCGTGTCAAAGAAATGGAGGTCTGTGCGGCCGTCCATCATGATGCCTGCCCATACCATTACTCCTCTTGATGGAAAATGATGTCTTTCCGTTATGTTTCTTCGTTCAAAACGTGTTCCGCGTTCTCTCCATATCGTTACCCGCCGAGAATCACTACTCAGACTAAACCGGGACTCGTCCCTGAACATCACATTGGCCCACTCTCCCACACTCCAATGTTGATATTTCAAACTCCAGTTCAAACGAGCGCGTTTATGCGCAGACGTGAGGGGAATGCAAACTGCTGGTCTTCTGGCATACAAGCCAGCATGATTGAGTCTCCTGTAAACAGTTTGTCCCGAAATTCGTATCCTGTGGCGACTGTGACCGCCGAACCCAGTGCTCTAGCAGTACTGCCCCTCTGACGTCGCGCACTTATTACCAGATATCGGTCTTGGCGAGGGGTTGTGATTCTTGGTCGACCTGATACTGGTTGTCGGGTAACATCTCCCGTTCTTTGAAACCTCTGCCACAGTCTTGAGATCACAGACTGGTCCACATTCAGAATTCGAGAAACTTCGGTTTGTGATCGTGAGGATTCCAGCATTCCAACGATTCTTCCTTTCGTAAACATGTCCAATTGGCGTCTTTGTGCCATCATTCACCTTGTTTGATGGTTAGCAACGTTCCTTCGCACAGCAGTTGCACGAAACTTGTCTGAACTGCCTATGCTGCGTGAATCGGTTTCTCCGCGTTCCGACATGCGCCGGTGTTTCGCGCAGGACGTAGTCGACTGAAAAGTTTTGCATAAACCCAATGTTTCTTCTTCACCCAATTAATATCCGCAAGAAATTTGGAATAATTTTACGAATATTTACTCCATGTTTATCGCATTTTACGATTTATGCTTAACTTTTGGACACCAGTGTATATCCAATTGCAAAATAACTATGAAAGCTATTAGGGCATCTAATTTTTTGACGCTTGCAGAATGGGCTCTACTTTTGATACATGACCAAGCACAGTTAATAAAATAAACTTTTTTTTAAATAACGTTTCGTAACTTTAAAATTTTTTTTAATCATGTATGATAATTAATAATGAATTGCCCTGTTTGCTAATGATTGAATCTAATTTAAACACAAAATTCAGAAGCATTCGAATTTCACCCCATAGGTTACAAAATATTCAAACATTTCTTAGAAAATTAGTTTTGTATTTGGAAATATTAAAAGACGTGGTAAGCTGCTGACTCTTAAAAAGTCTTCTGTGAGATCAAGAACTAATAACGATTTCTTTGTGTGTTTTAGTGTAATTACCCCGAATAAAATTTCTCCTAGAATTGGAAAGATAGCAGCTCAGATGTCAGAAAGAAAATATTAAATTTATCATTGTTCTATTTAAGTTATTTTGAAACTTTGCCAAGCTAGTTTAAATCATCTTTGCTAAAGGACCCTACGCATTTTTTTAAAAAAATTTGCCAGTTTTAGCAAAGTCGGATACTTAATTTTTGTTACGTACAGTTTTATGGCTTCATAAATTCTTTTTTGTGGTGTGTCTGATCAGGTAAATTACTGTATACTAAGTACTAGGTGTGGCTCTAGGGCCGGAAAAAACCTGACCCCTGCCCGGGGCGGCATTTAGATCGAATTTAATATATGTATTGTTACAAAAAATTGGATGTTTTCTGAAATATCATTGGGTGCGAATTTGGTATTTCATTTAACGTATCTTATTTTCTTACTTTGTACTCTGTATGTTTAATGTCAGTCTTCTTTCATGTAGAAACTTGAAGGGTTCGAGGCGGGAGTATATGTTAAATCATGAAATTTGATATGTTTATACATCTTTTACTTGTAACTTTCTCCCCATCCTAGGGTGGGATCACAATGCACATTCCTTTCACCCATATGATGTCGGTGTCAGCTATCCAAAAGGGGACAGGGGTAATAAGAGTTTTTGTAGATAGAGAGCCACAAGAGATATTTTATTTTAGTCTTGGGTGTAGTTACTCAAGCGTTTATTTAACGCTTGTGATATCCACCCTCAGTAGACTCTTTTTCGAAGAAATTAGCTTGCTGAAAAGAACGATTATTTCTCTTACATTTTACTCGTTTTAAATAATAAGTAATTCTGCCCTTAATTTTGAATTATTTTGTATTTTTTAAGACTTAAAATTATATATATTGTTATGCACCTATTCGTTAGCAAGAATTATTCAAATTTTATAGGTGTGTATCTATGTGAACAATTTATCTCTTTAAATTATAATTCTTTGATTTGGAGAGAGGGTAGGCATTTCCCATTTTTGTCCGGGAAGGAAAATCTGCTAGAGCCGGCCCTGCTATGTATTCATTAATTCTCATTTTCATGCAGTAAATGCTCTATGCCTTCATAAACTACGTACTTTTCTTTTATTTAAAGGTATTTGGACAGTTTCTTTTCTGTTGTATTATCAGGCAAACAATACATACAAGTGCAGTACAATATTTTCTGAGGAAATACTCGCATTTATTACTTTTTAAAATCCCATTCTTAATAATTCGGCATTTTCACAAACTCTGCCTCTCTTCGGTCAAAAATAGGTCGAGTTTTCGGGACTCTACTGTACTAGAAAAAGTTTAATGAGAGAGCAGGGCCGGCTCTAGCAGTTTTGCCACCCCGGACAAAGTGGAAAATGCCGGTCCTCTTCAAAGCAAAAAATTATAATCAAAAAAGATAAATTGTTCACATCGATACACAACTATAAAACCTGAATAATTCTGACGAACAAAAATGCATCCTAAATATATATATATATTAAGCCTTAAAATACAAAATAATTCGAAATTAAGTACATAATAACCTATTATTATTTCAAACGAGTAAAATGTAAGAGAAGAAATGGCCCATTTCAGCGGGCCAATTTCTTCGAAAAAGAGTCTACTGATGGTAGGGATCACAAGAATATATTTTAACTAATAGTAACTACATTCAAGACAAAAATAAAACATCTCTTGTGGCTCTCTATCCATTAAAATCTTTTACTACCCCTGTCCCCTTTTGGATAGCTGACATTGGACATCGTATGGGTGAAAGGAATGTCTGTTGTGACCTCACTCCTGGATGTTGAGAAAGTTACCAGTGAAAAATGTGTAAGCATATCAAATTTCATGATTTAACATATACTCCCGCCTCGAACCCTTAAAGTTTCAACACAAAAGACAACTGACATTAAACATTCAGAGTACAAAATAAAGAAATAAGGCACGTTAAATGAAATATAAAATTCACACCCATATTTCAGAAAAATATAACAAACTTTTTGTAACACTAAAAAATATTTTCCAAATTCGATCCAAATGCCGCCCTTAAAATTTGCCGTTCCGGACAGGGGTCCGGTTTGTCCGGCCCTAGAGCCACCACTGGAGAGAGAAAGGCATGCTTAATTCTTATTATGTAGCTCAAGAATAAATGAAAATTTATTGAAAAAAATTGGTACACGTAAAGGAAACAATCTTGCGATTTCATTTTTCTTTTAATACGAGAGTGAATCAGAAAATAAGTTTCCCTTGTCGATTGTGGTCAGAGTTGAGTATGAAAGTCAAAGCATAGAATGAGACATTAAAAATAAGACAAAAGTTTATTTTTCCACATAAGTACCAAGTACATTTAGACATTTGTCATACCACTCGATAAGCTTCAAAACACCCTACAGGAAAACTCAGCGTTTTGCATACGGAAGAAGTGTTTACTTTTTGGTGGTTGGAACCATCAATTCTACACGGTACTGTGGAACCTTGAGGAAATTGAAAAAGGCGATTTGGAAAAAGGGGCTTGGGCTTCTTAAATCTGGCGTTCTGTTGTTGGATGACAATGCGAAACCACACTCAGCGACGGCAACGCAAAACCATGTTGCAACTCATATTTGGGAGCGCCTACACCATCCATCATACAGTCCTGATCTCGCACCAAGTGACGTTCATCTGTTTCTGGCTTTGAAGAAGAATCTCGCTGGAAGGAGCTTTGAAGGCAACGCTAAAGTCAAACAAGACGTTAAACGCTTCTTTCGTAAGCAAAGCCCTGAGATTTTCCTGGGTTGTTTTTTGAAGCTTATCAAGCGGTATGACAAATGTCTCTATATAATTGGTATTTATGTGGAAAAATAAAGTTACAGGGCAACTTATTTTATAAAGACAGACAACTTATAAAGACAGGGGAAACTTATTTTCCGACTCACCCTCGTATGAGTTATTGAAGAAAATATTCTTACTGAAACAGAAGTATTGGTTCAGAAATTTCAGGTTAAATTAAAATAATAATAAAAACAAACGCCCTTAAAATGATCTGATTTAACATGCCTAAAATGAGAAATATTATATGGAGACGAGGTGAACTGTATCAAGTGAGTTAAAACTAACTAAATTATAAAATAGTTATGTAAGAGTCTTTTTATGTATACTTGTCTTTTTTAGACAGGCATTTTTTAAAATAAAATTTTTGATTAAAATAGAAGATATAATTTTACTTCATGAAAAAAAATGGATTTTTTACACTAGCATTATATATTTTTTAGAACGATTTAAGAGTATTTTGCCGAAATATACTTATAAAACTTGTTCCCATTGAGAATAGGATATAAATACAAGAGAATACTTCTAGTCTGTTAACATACTAGGATTAAAAAATAAAAGGAGGGGTAGCACACTTAATTATTGAGTCATTCCATCAATTGCTGGCATCCTTTGAAAAATACACTGATTATAGTTATAAAAATTTCGGTATATAATTTTTTTTAATCATTATTATGGTGTCTGTTTTACTTTTCTTTTAAATATAATTGTATCCTTTATTCCTCATTTATGTTGATTAATTTAATATTGTCTACTTAGTTTGTATTCTGGTCGTTCTGCTTGCCATCTTAACCTTCGAAATTTACATAAAGCAATTGAAGATTCCTCAAAGGTAAGATTATCTTAATTTTATATCAATGAACAAGGATTATATATTAAAGTTACACTTCAACAGAATAAATCTAACAGAAATGAGTCAAATACTCCTCAGAAAACGTTAAGTAAAATTTTCAATTAAGTTTTTAGTTTTGAGCAATATCTGAATATTTAAAATTTAAACAATCAAAAGCCTATAAGAACTCTCACAAAGTTTTGCATACTAAGAAATGAAAACATTTTTGCGATTCTTTTTCAAATACACTCATGTCCATAAATCGTCCAGAATTATCGGACTGGAATGTGGACGTACCCAGCTGGAAGTATCCGAGGAACTTGGAATCGCCCAGAGTGTCTTCTCCTGGCTTTGGCAACGATTCCAAGATGATGGTAATGTGAGTAGATGTTACAGCACAGGTCGCCCCTGAATTACAACGCAGAATGAGGACTGGTATTTGGCAGTTACTGCCAAACCCGGAGCACAGCATCAGACCTATCGCGTCAGCTCTCTTCAGCTACCGGTACGACAGTTTCAAGGCAGACCGTGTACAGACGCTTAGGGCACATTGATCTATATGCTCGTAGGTCTGTCAGATGTGTTCCCCTTACCTCAACTCACTGTCGCCTGCAATTAACCTGGAGTAGAGAGCATGCATTGTGGACACTGCTACAGTGGTCTTGTGTGATGTTTTCCGACGAGTCCAGGTTTAGTTTGCAGTCTGATTCTCGCCGGACTTTCATATAGAGAGCGCCAGGAACCCGTTACCACCAAGAGAACACCATTAAACGACACCGTTACGGTGGTGCAAGATGGCTCGTTTGGGGAGGAATTATTCTTGGTTCCAGAACTGACCTGCATGTTCAGAGTGTAACGATGACAGGCCACATCTATCGGGATGTCATTCTGGAACAACATGTACGTTTATTTCGGGGCGCCATGGGTGCTGAATTTCTGTTTATGGATGACAACACCCGTCCTCACTGTGCAAATATTGTAGACGAATGCCTTCAATCGGAGGATATCACCCATATGGATTGGCCAGCATACTCACCGGACTTGAATCCAATAGAGCATGTGTGGGATATGCTTGGCCGACGAATTGTAGCCCGTCAACCCCCTCCCACCTGTCTACCGGAACTTCGGAGGGCATTGCTTGATGAGTGGTGTAATATTCCCCAAGATCTGATTGATAATTTGATACTCAGCATGCGAAGGCGTTGCAAGGCCTATATTGCATCGTCCGGGAGACATACTCCGTATTAACCATCATACTAACCATGTTATACTGTTTTTTGTAAATAGGTTCTTTTTTAAAATTTGCTCCAGGGAGTAAAATCGCAATTTTTATTAATTATGTCAAACATATAGATAGCATTTTTTTTGCTCTTTACCTTTTGTTTAATAAATATACTTTACAAATAAGTCAAATTTGTTTATTTTCTGTCTCTTTCTTTGCCTGAACTTCATTATCCTTAATTTATGGACATGAGTGTATATTGACCTAAGACAATTTTTCTTAAATTATTTAAGGCACTGGAACTTCTAGTACCGCCGGTACCCTCAAATGCAAGTGATAGAAAAGAAGCCCACAAAATACGTGGATCAGCATTTCAACAGTTACAGCTTTATGTTGAAGGTAATTTTTCTGATTCAAACTTAAATGCAGGAACGTCTTAAGGCAGGGGCCTCGGTTTCGTTCTCGATTCAGTCTTATTAAGATCATGATCCGGATAATTTTAATAGTCACATTATTCCCGTACATATTTCCGACAGATAGCATGTCAACACAAAGTATTCCTTCGTTTGGTTTGTCCTGCACGCAGGCGGTCGAAATGGTGGATTTCTGCATCATGTCGTGTGATTATACGACACGTAAAAGATCCCTAGAGTGTCCGTTTGGCTTGGATGCTCTCGGCAAAATTAAACCCTAGAGCAGGTTCGCATTGTCAAGAGCTCAGGTGCCTCCATCTGTGGAGGAAACTGGGCATCAAAATTGCTTGCTATAATTGATATCGCCTATATGGTGCAGCGCTAAAAAAGTGATACCAGCTCCTGGGGAATGTATTAGGTCTGCAAAAGTTTAAAATGCCAATGCGCAGCCCCATTAGGAAAAAAAAAACTGTATTATTATGTGATGACCGTTGTCCATGTCTAGGCCTGGGCCCAAAACCACAAATAATCATTCAACTCATTTAGTCGAAATGCGACCATCGGTCGAGCCAGTTTGTAAGATTTTGAGTAGTCCACATATTTGTTTATTTCGAATTACCGTTGGTACGAGTATTTGACAATGAATGCTGATAACAGTGTTGCCCAACCTCTTTATCGCCGCTGACCGATCAACGTTTGATAATTTATACCGCGGCCGGCTGAGGGGGTGGGGGCACGCTGTTTATATTTTAGATTTAATAATTTTAATTTAATTGTACTTAAATATATATATATTCCTTCAGAGTAAAATATTTACACCAAAAAATGAATATAGTGATTTAACATGGAATATAAAGTGATTTCCATAAAAAGGTACTCGCACATATCCGAGAGTTAATGTTCTTTGGACGGCCCGGTACCATTTGCTCCACGAACCGGTCTGCAGCCCGGAGATAGGGGACCACTGTTATACACTGCCTACTTTTAAAGATCACAGGTAAGGTCTACTTTTGAATAGGGGCCGAGGCTTCAAAAATTCTTAAGAC